>JAVYIG010004929.1:0-148518 GCA_035222895.1 Strongylocentrotus droebachiensis
AAATATTGATCTCTATCATCTCTTTTTTGTTGTTTCCATCATCTGCAGGACAAAAAACAGTTTAATTAATCATCATCAGCTCAACTCTTGACCACCATCAATCTCCAATGACTTAACGACCCGATTTAATTGCACCCAGCATGTCACGATTCAGCGGAGATTCCAAGCTAATGACTCAATCAGCGGGACTGCATGGTACAACACTTCACCCGCTGAGAGCAAGAAGGGGGTTAGCTTGAGGTAAAGTGTTGCCCCCTTCTTCCCCTTAGATGATTGCCCCCTCCTTTCCCACCCATACTCTTGTATATATCTCATTAGAGACTAGATGGCACTGTTTTAATTGTTTGCTCTTCTTTCTTCTTTTTGTTTTGTTTGATACATTGTCTGTTTGGAGCCAGAAGGGTGTTAGCTTGAGGTAAAGTGTTGCCCCCTTCTTCATCTCAGGTAATGGCCCCCTCCTTTCCCACCCGTACTCTTTTAGAATTACCTTTTATATTTCTCATTAGAGACTAGATTCCACTTATCTGTTGTATTTGCTCCTCATTTTGTTTTTTGATACATCGTATGTTTGGAACCAGAAGGGCGTTAAAGGGACTTGGTAACATTGTTCAGATGAGAGATAGTGGTGCTTAGGTAGTGACTACAATGCTACATGTACAATTAAAGATAATCTGAAAATTTGAGCGAAAACGGACCATTATTCATGGTACAAATTGGGAAATACTGATGCGATCGATTCCTTAATTCTCCCAACTATATTATTACAATTTAATTACATTTTAGGTGAATGGAAATCTCACAAAGCAATAAAATGGATCTACATTCCATTCCAGACATTTAAGTTTTGACAGATTTTGTATACCCTGTTTTTATGTCTTTTTTTCAAACGGTTGGGAAAATTCAAAAATGGTTGGGAGAATTTAGATTCAGAAGCGCCTCCCATCGACGCCTGTTCGAAAACCTGTTGAACTTTGTTAAAAATCTTCTTATTGCGTGAATTAATTTCGGATTTGGGGCATCGTAGTTGGATAATCCATACATACACACATAATTTTACGTGTTTTGCATCCTGATTCAACAGATTTGTGAAATCAACCATCACAATGTTACTAAGTACCTTTAATTTGGTGTAATATGATATGAGACGACATTATTTTAAAAGTAGGCAGAGGGCACTTCCATTACATTGACACGGTTTTGAACCCAGAACCTACAATCTGAGGCAACACATTACTCTACCACTGATCTGCATAACTTATTTGTAAATAATTCCATATCATGTATGCACTAGAAACATTTTTCCCTCAAAAGGAACAACCTTGAACATCACACATACATGTAACCTTCTCATGAAGAAGAGTTTTATTAGCATACTGTACAAAGATTTTATCACATGTACATGAACCTCGCGAAGGACAATATTCCTCTTCTGCATGACATGAGTCAGCTGTCACTCTTTAAATTGGCAATATCAGTATTTTTATTCCATAGTTCATGTTATGTTATTTTTCAAAAAATTATTTCCTAAAACTTCACTATAATGAAAATTTAGAGATAAATAGTATGCCAAAGCATCAAATATTTTTGTCAGATATTTCTTGAAATCAAGAATTATCTCAAATCAAAACATACAGATAAATATAATTCATGTAAAATCTGTAAGTTTGTAAGGAAATATATTTTTACATGGCGTATGTGTTGCCAATTTGAAAATCATAAACATGTTTATATTTTCAACCCTCGCTTTTCCATCCACATGAAACCATAAATAGAACATAATTACATGCAAATATAGGGGGTAGGGCACCAGGTGTTGCCTGTAATTAGTGGTAGGGTTTGCCGCTACAACCTTCAACAAACGTTGTAGGGCTTCACAGACAACAAAACAGCAATATCCTGCTTCCCGCCAGTACCAATCCAAATCCCTGCTGTTTGGTTCCATGCAAGAAAACCTACAACATTTTTGTTTGAGAGCCTTGTAAACTGTATATAGATCATCAATGATAATTTTGTAAGAATGAAACATACAAAGAATAGCAAGGGTAATAATGTCTGAGCACCAGGGTGGTGTTTCACAAAGATCCTAAGTTGAACATATCTCTAAATTGGACTTAACAATTATGGAAAATGGTTAGTATCCTTGAAAATATTTTATAAAAGTTATTTTAAAAGGCATAATATGTTGATTCAAATCATTCATATTTTCTATTATCATGGGAGGTTTCACGTTCTTGATGTGGAATTTATGAAAAGTCTAAAATACTTGAATTTTTGCTTTTGAATATTTTTCATTATAAGGCTACAAATGGCTCTCCATAATATTTAAGTCCACCTTAGAGTTAAGTTCGACTTAGAATCTTTGTGAAACACCCCCAGGTGTATCAAGTCCTGACTGCCATAAGCACTCATCGTTTGAATATTAATAATCAGAGAAAATTTCTTTTGTTTACATTATCATAAATGTTTCCCCAGTTTGAATGTACATAATCATCTGTTTGGAACGAGAAGGTGTTTAACTCTGTATGTAAGTATATGTCTATAAGTTTTGCCCTTCTTGTTCCATGATGTATGGGTACGGAAAGTCTACGTGAACAGGTGGCATCTGTTTGGTCAGAATTTGGTCCACAGTAGTAAAGTATTTCTAGTCATATTCATAAATAATCACATATTTTATTCATATATTCCTATTTCTATGATTACCATCTGCAGAACACTTTGCCACATCTCAAACGGTCCATACTCCTCACGTTTCACAACATGTGTGCCTCTGCTAAAGAATCTGTACAAAATCAGAATTTAAAAATATCTGGAGATTCAAAAGAGCATCTATGAAGTCCTACAAAGCTACTGATATTTGGTCTTACTAAAAGTAGAAATTTGGCCTTTTGAAAATGTAACCATTATAGTTTCTACAACTTTCAGTCCAAATGTGGGAGTATCAGGAGAAAATGACACGTAGTACTGTAATACTAAACAGAATAGGAAAGTCAGGAAACTTGAATAGAAATTGACATTAACAACTCTAATCTCCTCTGTCTCTCCTATTGCATCTCCTATCTCTTAACCTCCTACTAACGTCTCCCTCCCATCCTCCCTCTCTTCTTCATCCTCTCGCTCTCTTTTCTCACCATCTCCCTCTCTCTGTCCTACATGTAACTGTTCTCCCTCCCCCCTACTCCTCCTCCTTCCCCCTCCCCCCCCCCCCTCCCCTCCTCATCTCCATTCTATCCTCTTCAACGTCTATCTTCTCTCCCTCTCTCCTGCTTCTTTCCACTCTCTCCTCTCTCTTGCCCTTCTCTCCCCTCTCATTCTCCTCTCTAGCTCTTACTCTTCTCTCCTCCCTCTGGCCCTTCTCTCATCCCTCACCCCTCCCCCTCCGATCCTTTTCTACCTCTCTCCTCCCAGTCTACCTTCCTCTCTTCTCTCTCTCTCTCTCCCTCTCTCTCTCGCTTCTCCCCTCCTACAGTACGTCTATCTCTTTCCTCCATCTCAACCCCCCTCTCTCATCCCTGATCCTCTCCTCTTCTTTCCTCTCCTACCCATCTCCATCCCAATGCCTATCAGCATGCACTCACGTTTGATTGTTATCCAATGATGATGCTGTACATCAGCACCTGACATATCGCATCAGCTTCGCTTCCCCGCAAATTCCAACATCGGATTGACATCAACATTAAACCACAATGGCGCTCTCAAAAGGCCTGTTTTCATCAGCTCGAGATTGCCAAATATCCTGCTATTTGAACTATCCCGATCACAAATTATCCAGTTAATTTGCATCTTCATCAGCCCGAGGACTCGACCTATGCGCGAACGCTGAGCAAAATAGCTTGAGTTTCAAGTTTCAAGTTTCAAGGTCAAATCTCGAGCTGATGAAGATTCAAGATTCAAGATTTTATTGTCCATAATACATAAATTTGTTTTCCATTGGTGACTGTAACATGTAATATGTAAAACATAAGACATAAGCACGGTGTCGTGTGCTGAAAGCCAGAAGGGCGTCAAGACTCTATAAAGAAAAAGTCTTTGAACAGGTACGGTCCTTCGGCTTTCAGCACAAAACATAACAAGACAGTTACAATGTAACTTCGGGATTATTTCCCTAATCAGAAATAGCAGGCTATTTGGCTATCTCGAGCTGATAAAGACATACCTAAAGGCACAGCTTAATGACGCCAGATTGGCGAGTGTGCGGCCAGATTACGGGCAGCTTCCAGGCTCTACACCACACTCACTATTGGCTATCATTGATGCAAAATGACTCGCATGCAAAGTAATGCCATTTCTCCCTATGGATGCTTCTTATATACATTATTCATTGTCTGGAAGAGTGGATTATGGCTTTTAAATAGCAGTGAAGTGTAAAAAACAGATTATGAACACCACTTGAAAAGCTTGAAAATCCTTCTAGAAAGTACATTTGTAAGTTTATGTGGGAAGAAAGAAACATGTGTATTAATTGATGATTATACTGCAATTAAAGTCTCACATAAATTGTAATGGTGGTGATGATGATGATGATGATGATGATGATGATGATGAGGATGATGATGATAATGATGATGATGATGATGTTGATGATGATAATGATGAGGATGATGATGATGATAATAATGATGATGATGATGATAATGATGATGACGAATATAAAGTTAAGTGGATTATTCAATGTGTGTATAGTCAAAGAAGTGTAGCTTCTGTAATCTTTGATCATTGCACCAATGATAAAAAGTTCAAAAACATGTACTGCTGTATATTGATACTGTTCAATATAATAATTGTGGTTAAAAGAATTATTGTTTTCACAATGAAGGTGTAAAGAGAAATCATGACTAATTTAATAAAGTAAAACTGTAATATTGAACATCTTTAGAATAAAAACTTTATTTAACATTTTATTTTGATTGTAATACAATCCCCACTAACAAACTCTCATGAGATGTATGTTGATAAAAGTCTTCTTAGCCATGTATGGATGTCTTAACCAAACCCCAAATCATTGCCAATTCTTACATTTTAGATCAGACTTCCGCTTTGGTCAACCGCCACACCACATGCCAAATAAGCAAATAAATTGGAAAGATAATTCAACTACATAATAAAAATAACTGTCAGGTTTTATTATTACACTCAACTATTACTTATTAGTCTTCTGAGAACCCTCTGCCCCCTCCTCCTACACACCAACTCTACATTAGGAAACAATTCCTGACAATGCCCAAAGCAGAGGTTTTAATCAATTAACAAACCACAACATTTCACTGACTCTAGAGACAGCAATGACTCACTTTACAAAACACTTTATTTCCTTCACTGATTCAGGGTAATAAAATGTAAAACCACCATGCAATTATAGCACTTGTAATTACGAATCCTAGCAACTCGATGGCGCGAAGCACCCCCCAAAAACAAAACGAGAAGATGACAAATTCTTTCCTGCTAAATACCACGCATCATCTACAATGGATGACTGCATCAAAACATCATGACATAACTTTGTTTGTTGGTTTTAGTCTTCATTCATATGGATACTCCAAAGTCCGAGCAAACTGACCAACGAAACCTTCCCACCCATTCAGACCACCAAAAATTCATTGTACGGCGTAATGAAAACCACCTACATGTACATGTACATCAGCTCATATAATAAGCAATTAATGATCTTTTTAGTCCAAGCATCCTAAATTGCAACATTGTATAATTAAAAAGCATATCTCAAAACAACGTATAACGAATCTCAAACGCTGTATTTATAACAAAACATTATAGAGATAAATGGACATTTGAGCATTGTTTCAAATGAAAATTCAATAAGAACATGTCATATTCTCCTATGAACATCATGTCATATTAAAACGGGATTATTAGGAACACGCACTGGTGATTAGCCAGCTGACCTATCAAGCGACCTCTTCAAAATTAACGTGCCTATTTACGATATCTTTATCAAGTGTGTATGCCCCTTTCACTAATCAATGATTCCTTATACGTTTCTTCAAACATGTTTCGTAAAAGTTTCCTCCAGTCTAAACAGGCCTTTAATCTTTAATTGTATCTTCAATCAATGCAGACAAGTTAGAGCACCCTATTAAATCCTCTTTTATGACAGCCTAGCACAACTTTACACAATTACTTTGTTCAAAACAAGCGTCACTAAAGTCATAGAATTCACACTCGATACTCTGACCCTATCAGTTTGCCACCCAGGTTTTTAACAATTGTCATTTAAATGTACTTTCAAAAGTGAGGTTTTTACTTTAAGTTGTTTGTTTCTTTGATTGTTTCTTTGATAAATTGTGTATAAAATGTGTTACATATGAAATAAACTTTTCAAAGGATGTACCATTAAAAAACCTATGGATACAGTATAAGTTATAGCAACAATCTGGCATTCCTTTAAAAAAAATGACACTACAATTCATTAGAAATGACTGACAAACGGAACATCAAATATCTCACACTTGTATCTTTTGATAAAAGTAGATTGACATGAGACTACATTAAACATAACTACATGTAATTTGTTTTCCCTTTCATTAGATCGATTTCAACTTTATGGGCATCAGTGTACATACATGTACATGTATTGGATATGAAATATTGGATACTGTGACATTTCATTACCAAATAGCTTTGGAGCAAAAATGAAATACTATTCATTACCTTGAGAAACTAGTATTGGATATATAGAGATTTTGTTTTACTTTGCTCCCGGAACTCACGCATTCCTTTAACCCATCGACTACTGAATTATCTCATTACCATAGGCTTAATACAGGAACGGCTTGGTTCCAGAAAGCAAGGGGTTAAAACTTAAAAGACAAAGAGTACCAGCATTATTTCCTCTCTGTTCGATAGAGCACATCTATGACAACATAGACGTATTACGTCTATGATGACAAGCAAACTCACCTTGGAAAAAAAAATAGAAAGGCTAATATTTGAAATGCTAACTGTGACACAAGCCTTCTACCAGTCTATAGCAGTATATTACTCATGCATGTTGTAAATGTGATATTGTGTTTTAAAATCATTTTGAGAATCACCATACCATGCTAAATTGCCTATCACTTGTATGTAATTGTATCTATTTGAAGAAAGAAATTAGGAGTCAGCTTAATGGCTGCAATATAGATTTTGATTAATATATTATTAGTATCATTAATAATAGATTCCCTTCATGTAAAATAGGTACCGGTATTCTCAAAACCAGGAATGGAAAGATGACTTATTATGTTAAATCTCATACATTTTCTCAAAGGTACTTCTTTTAAGTAAAATTCGTCATTAGGGGGCTTTGGAGCAAACATAAATCCATCGGATAGTATAATTGATAACCAGTAATTGATACATATATAGTCAAATAGCTAATAACAAAATATTTAGAGCAGTATTTAACAAAAAACAACAAACATGTGAGAAAAAGCTTGCCAACATTCCACTGAAAAGCATGTATGTATTAAAAAATGCGTTTCAATGTGATATGTCAGGAAATTTGTACTTGTGACGTTTCTTGAAACAATGCCAAGTATTCATTTGGCATTTCTAAGAAATCATCTCAGAAATGTTTTTAGAATCCACTGAAGGAGCTGTCACATCCGTTTTAATCCCATTTATTCCTGAACACGATCCAGCACTTCAAGCAGTGCTCCGGTTAGTACGCCTCTCGGCCCGCTCAGACCAGAGAAATTTATAAGAAACTCATTTTTTGTTAATGTATAAATAATCAACATATTGTGAAAGAGGCGAACCAACTGGGTTACAACATCGTTTAAAGACATCTGGCATGTTCAGACTAGAGCAAATTTATACAAAACTCATAAAGTAACGTATAAAGAATCAACATATTATGAAAGAGGCGAACCCACTTTAAAACAACATCGTATAAAGAAACGTTATATAAAGAAACTAGTTTTTAAGAGATCAGTTGGCACCTCGACTTGCCAATCATCAGTACACGCTTGGATTAAGCCCAACCTAGTTATTCGGTTTTCGTTCAATATAATCTTCAATCAAGAACGATCGAGACCCTCATTCTTAATCGACTTTTCACTCTAACTGATGCTCGTACATGCGCTTTGCTATACAACATCCCGTCATACATCATTCAGACAATAAGAAAGTAATAACACATCGAGTAGCTACATGTATACAATTTTTAGTACGGCCGTACAATGGATGTCAGCAGTGTGAACTGGGCCTACCGCAATCCTGGTACGATATCACTGACGTCTGGGCACATCCTTTACAAGATTACTTATTAACTGAATATGGAGGTGCATCTTTAGTGCTGCTAATCCCTTACGCAAACATGACTGCAAGGGACTGAGAATACTGCCCGGTTTTGAATAGCAGGCTTAATTTAACATCTTGATGATCTGCATATTGCCTAGTACGTACGTTGCTGCCAGAGATTAAAGCAAGACACAAAGAAAAAAGAAAGAAAAGAAAGCAAGAGGCAGGCAGAAGAGCTACCATATACGTGCGTCTGAACGATAAAAACAGCTGCCCTCAAACTATCGCAATCTCCTATAAAGTATTATATCAATTCTGAAAATCTGCTCACAATGAATGGACAGATCTTTCTTGAAAATGCTGTATCCTTAATCAATATTCCAACTTCGGAAATGTATTTTTTCTCAGGGGGGCATTTCAAAGTGGGTATATCGATCTGTGGGAGTATCTTCCTGAAAATGACTTTGAAGAAAGTCCATACGATGATACTTGTTTTGCAATACCAATTTGGCAGATGAGGAAGAGAATAAGGAATATTTACGAGACATGGTCCAGCAACAATTCTTCAACGTCTTTGACGAAATGAAGCCTGGACTTTGGAGCACTTTAATAGGAGACGCCATGGCTCAGTGGTAGAGCAGTGGTTCTGTAACCAGGAGGTCCCGGCCGGGTTCGAAACCAAGTCAATGCGCTAGTGCCCTTACAAGCATTTACATGCTTTCTTTAATAGCAGTCAGGTAAAACAAACAATCAAACACTTGTCGCCATGGCACGTGCCGGAGCACCAATGAGGAACGAGAGATTTTGAAAGGGGTCATGAAAAATACTCAACAGGTATTCAGAGTGATACAGAAAGACAGAGAGAGGCAAAAGAAGAATGGGATGACTGAGAGAACAAAACAAGGAGTCAAGTGTTCTGTCCCAAGTGAGCAAGAGAGAAACAGAGCGTAATTATAGGTCAGGTCATCACAGATAGAAGAAAGATAGAAAAAGAAAGATAGATAGGTACGGACAAAGAGATAGGAGGATAGAAGGAAACAAGGAGAGGATCGATGACCCAACATTCACTCCATCAACAATTGCTATGGGCTTTCCATCACGGATATAGGTTGATAGTTAGGGTTGAAATCAGTTTCAGTGTCAATTTGGGGGTAATGGTTAGGGTTAGGTAGGTTGCATGGTAGGACTTGGTCCAGGGTTTGAAGTCAACAAATTTGGTAGTGTGTGAATGTTGACCGCAGAAAAATCATCATCAGAGCGCGAGTCGAAAACCAAGGAGAGAGGGGAGAAGATCGTGAGATGGGAGAAGATCGAGAGATGTGACAGGAGACAGTAACAGGGAAAGAAGTAGTGCGCAATCGAGGTGAGGTTAAACAAGCTGGATTCTCTCCGAGTGGATAAATGACGAACAGCTAGCTCACCGTAGATGGCCTAATAACACGTCATCAAATTAAAGAGATTTACAAAGAATTGGTGAGGGAGAAGAAAAAAAAGGATCAATAGAGGGGGGATAAAAGCAAGGAACTATTGAGATAACACCGAGGCACTCAGGAGATCTGTCACACGAGGAGAAGAGATCGTGAGAGAAATAGAGCACCACCAATGACTAAGAAATAGGTGATCAGGAAGAATGAGAGAGGATGAGGAATAAGCAAGAGCGAGGGATGGAGAGAGAATGAGAAGCAGGGAAGAGAATGAGAAGCAGGGGGAGAGACTGCAAGAAAGCGAGAAATCAGATAGAAGAGAGGAGTAAGAGAACCGGTGGTGGTGGGGGGGGGGGGGGGGGTGGAATCGAGGGGACAAACAAGAACAGGGAAATGACCAGGGGAGGGGAGTTATTGAGAACAAGGAGGGAGAGAGATGGAGAGAGGGAGAGAGAGAGAGGGAGAGAGGGAGAGAGGGAGAGAGAGAGAGAGAGAGAGAGAGAGAGAATGAGAAAGAGGAGATTATATGGAGAGAGAACAAATACCAGGGGAAGAGAGAACAACAGCTGAGCACAGAGGAGAGGAGGCCGGAACAGCACTGGGAGATAGAGAGAGAATGAGAAAGAAGAGAGGTAGGAAGAGAACAGGAATTGAAGTGACAGGAAGAAAGAGAGAGAGGGAGGATGAGAGAGAGAGAGAGAGAGAAAGAGAGACAATTTACCAAAGGAACAACAAGAACCAATTGAGATGACACAAAATAAGCAAGGGCCAATGGCTTGCATGTATCCCAAGCGATCACAAAAATAAGGCCAATTCCAAGTAGATCAACAAAAAGAGCTTGTAGAGTGAATACTCCGGAGATACTCAAGCAAAAAACACCAGATTCGTGAGTGAAAAGATACGAGTGACATAAAAGCAACAATAGTGGATGAGCAACGACGATGACTATTCCATTAGCATTGTCTCCTTAAAAGCATATACAGTCAAACAATTCTTGTTTTGTAGCACTGCGGGATTGCAATTGAAATTCAACAGGCACTTGGTAAGATTCCACTCGCAATCCGGTGTACTAAAATTGATTACGGCTGATGATGAAAAGCTAATTCAATTACCAAAATGCATTCCTACGTGACTGCCATTCTATTGTTCTGCTATCTATTCAAATTCCTTTTCTGCACAACGTCAAATCAAATTGTTCAATATTTGATTTCAATCTTATTCAACTCGTCGCTGTTTTCACGATGTGACGGTAGTGAAAAAAAATTGCATTCACTTTGCGTTACGATTTTCCTCACTACCGTCACTTCGTGAAAACAAGGATGAACTATCGATTGCAGTAATCACATGGGAAACCTTCACATCACAGTGTCCACACTATATCTATGCTGAGCACGTCCAATCAACAAAACTTTACATATATCTTTTGATTGATTACTGTATATATATATATATATATGGTTTAAGTGATTGATGAATATATCTATCCTCAATAAACTATATCTATTCCTTGAATAACTAAGTAATAGAAATGATAAGTGATATACTTACTTGTGCTTTGAATAAATGACGGTCCGATAATTACATGCAGTTTTAAGTTTTATTGAGATTTGACTGACTTATTGGTTTGATTGATTTAGTTGACTGATTTGTTTATTCAATTATCCATTAATTCATTCATCAATTGATTAATTGATTGCTTGAATGGAATGCTTGATTACTACTTGATTGATTGATTGATTCACTCATTCATTCACATTAACATTCGTTCACTCACTCACTCACTCATTCATTTTTCTGACTGTCTGATTGATTGACTGATTAATTGATTAATATGTTCTACTTACCTACATGAACAACGTAGTTGTATAACACAATGACTTGAAATCATACAGAAGTATCTCTTTTACATTCCCTACAAACGGCTCACATATATCTCACATTTCTCCGTCTTGAAAAAGAAGATCAATCATGCTTACCTGTAGAGAGGGAAGAAATAAGAAAGAAACAAAATTGAAATTAAGATATAGTATTCAACACTTAATCAATTCAATTCAATCTTTAAACCTTCATCATATCATGTACACAAAAGAATTTCTTGGAAATATCTATCAAACAAAAAAAGGCATGATTTCATGTGCCATTCGAGAAGAACTTTTCTTCTAAATTTCCAATGCAATCACAGTTTCATCAGACATGATACCATCAGCTAAGAGCTAGAAGGACATTAACCCCATGCAAAATGATACGCCTGAACGCCCTTGTGGCTATATAAGCAGACGATATCACCTGTTGATGATACGCACACCGGTAGCAATCACGCAACAGCAACCCGTCGCATGTTACCGTGATCCCGGTGCTACTATGCTGAATACTAAATTAATCTCGCATCCTGTCCCCCGAATAATCCCACAACATCGACTCGACGGCGTATTCCTATTGATTTTTTGGAAGCTTTCTGAAGCTGCGGAGAGCTCCATCTTGAAGCTCAAGAAGGATGCATTCCCTGGTGTGTGAAACCAACGCTAGCATCATCCAGCATTGATTTGGCTCGCTTATGAACACCTCTTCCCATGCTACATTCATTCAATACCCAAATTCAAGTATCAAAGGCTGTGTTTATATTGAGGATTAAGCCCAGGGTTTTGTTCATGTACATTTGCATCATCCTGCTATGGTTCCAGCATTGATTTGGCTCGCTTATGAACACCTCTTCCCATGCTGCATTCATTCCATACCAAATACAAGTACCGAAGGCTATGTTCACATCGAAGACTAAGCCTGGGGATTTGTTCACGTACATTTGCATCATCCTGCTATGGTTCCAGCATTGATATGGCGTGCTTATAAACACCTCTTCCCATGCTGCATTCATTCCATACCGAAATTCAAGTATCAAAGGCTGTGTTCACATCGAAGACTAAGCCCAGGGATTTGTTCACGTACATTTGCATCATTTTGCTATGCTTATGAACACCTCTTCCCATGCCGCATTCATTCATTCCATACCAAATTTCAAGTATCGAAGGCTGTGTTCATATAGAACTAAGCCCAGGGTTTTGATCAATTATGAAATATCAACTACCGATGGGAACGATCTACAAAATAAAATATCTTGACCCACCCATATGACATGCAAACCTTAAAGTAGGGTTTTGATCACAAAGGCTTTTGAGAAATGAATTAAAGGACAATATCAATAGCTCATTGTATAACCCAGGAGAAATCATGTGTGGATTACATCATACAGTACATCATTATCATGTTCACACCTGTCAAGAGATGATGGAAAAGGCTATTAAAACTGCTTCAGGGTGATTTTTCAGATTTGTTTTGGTTAAAGCCTGCAATCTTATTTCTTTGTGTTTATATTTTATTCTCTTTTTTTTTAGGGGGTGGGTAAGTACAAAAATTAGCAGCAATAAGAGTGAACATGGTAATAATGTTAGCTTTATTTAGACAATACAGTGTTTTTTTTTCCCTCAGTAGCACATTCCACTATATAAATGTAGTCCAAGTACACCCTTCCAACGCCATCTCCCCCCCCCCCTCACCCCCCCCCCCCCCCCCACCTCTTCCCCCCAATGAAAGTGGTTTCAGTGGTCTAAGTATCAAATACAAGTTACAAGAGTGAAACTGGAAATCCAAGCTATGAAATTTAAGTCAAGCATTCACGGTTCCCTTGATCTTCCTCTCCACATATTCCTCTGGGTGGAGTATAATACCTGCTTCAAATACCAAAAAGAAATTATACAAATTCTTCGCTCGGAGATTCAACAAAACCAGACATAAGTACTTATGCTGCTCGATACAAAACCAGAAAATAAGCCAAATCAGAACCGATAAAAGCAAATCCAGTGTAATTTGAAAGCCTCATCTTAAAGCTGGATTCAAGGATGTTAAAAAAAATCTGCGCAAGTTCAAGGTCTTTATTTTTAAGCATGAAATAAGAAAGTTGTCTGTCTCGAAATAACTACATTGTATATATAAACTTTAAGCTCTGAAATCAATATCTAAAAGGGCTGAAATATTTTTAAATGGTATAGATAAGACACGTTTACTGCTCAATGCAACTTTTACAGTGTTGTATTTAACAATGAATGTATGTACTGAAGTAGTGAGATACAACATTTTGAAAGCTCTGTCAATCTGTGAGCCTGGAATAATGTTGATTCCACACCAAGTTTGTATAGTTTACTACAAAGCATACTATAAGAATGCAGGCATCATTATACTTAGGTTTTGAAGCTAAAAGGACCATCTACAGTCCAAACAGAACAAGTATAGCTGGATATTAATTTTATATTCCCCTACCCTTTATAAATCTACAACAATGTATGTTTATAAAAAGAAATATGATTAAACATTGGAATGATAACAAATATATCTCCATCTGGAAGGGACAAATCAAGGGGCATTAACCCATATGAAATACAATGTAATGTGCATTAATACTCTTCTAGCTCTCAGCAAATTTTGTTGCTATGTCCCTATGATTCATAACCCCATATTTAGAGAGACAGCCAATGTTGTGCTATTTGCATTCCAGGGGTTTCTCCCTATCACATACTTGTATTCAATTTGCAGATTCGTGTTGAGAATTAGTGCATGCCTCTCAAATGCCGATATTTCATATTTACTTCCTCCTTCTCTCTCACACAATGTAAATGAATGCATATTGTCATTTAGATGTGGGTACAAATAAATATCATTTTGACAAACAACATACTGGTATATTTTAATGCAAAAATGTCATGTACAGTACGTGTAGTTGAAGGATAGATTTGATGGCAATATAGACAAGCAGGAAAAAGCTATTCGATTACTATTAAGCATTAAAATTAAATACATATCTATATTCTGGGATTTTTATCACAAGCAATTATCAAACAAGAAAACAATCTCTTTACAATATTTAAAGATAAAGTTGAGTTCTTGTCATGCAATTGCTTTGTGAAAGAGAAAGAAACTGTATGGAAGTGATTAGAAAAGGCTGATCATGTAACAGATTTTTGGAATCATTAAAATGATAAGAAAATTGGCTCAGTGTTCCTGCAGGTCATGCGCACTGCTGTATGCGGAAATGTGCATATAATTATTAGACTACAAAACATGTGGCATTAAAGTTGTGCTGGTCCACAATCTTCAGTTGTTACTTGTCATATTTCAAATATGGGGGGCATTTGTAGAGCCATCCTTGTCAGGGGACATTTATTCTATGATTTATTCTATGATACTCTTCCAGGCGAACATAAAAAGAATGGAAAAGTTCACAAATTATTGTTCACCTTTCCCCGAATTCAACCTTCTTTTTATCTGTTCATGGCAATTATGATGATAGCAAAATGAAATTAACCCACTTTTGTCCGCTTATCTCCATTTGAGTAATTCCGGCTGTATCATTTATTTTATCAAACAACAATTCAAATATTGACAGACACTGTTTTTATGGATAATGGAGTACCATTTAAAATGTGTGGAGCAAATATATGTCATTATTTCCACAATATGTATGTTCACAAGACCAAGGGTTTACGCTTAGGCATTCATTCAACTAGTGTATTGATGAATCAATATTAAGACACTTGCAAATAAAAATGCAAACCAAATATACAGCATTTTTTCATGAAAGCATTTGAATGGCTCTTAATAAATGGACAAGGCTGCATTTACATAGTAAGGCATTATTTGATTTATTCACAGATAAATGAATATTGAGACAATATCAGATTACAAACTGCAGAGCAATTATATGTACCATTATTTTCATGAATGCATTCAAATGGCTCTCAATAAGTGATGGGACTGCATTTTCATATATTTAGGCATTTTTAAAATGTATACATTACATGTACACTGTACATGAATGAATAATGAGTACTAAAGATTTTGAAATACAAGGCATCTTTATGTATATTTCCTTGAATGCTTTTAAAAGGCTCTTAATAAGCGCACAAGATTGCATTTTCATAATTGGGCAATCTCTGACTTATAAATAAATAAATACTGAGGCAATCAAGCCAGGTGCCAAAAATCAGAGCAAATATACTTCACTTTTAATTTTCTTGAACAAATTTAAATGGCTCTAAATAAGTGTACAAGACTGCATTTTCACGGTTAGGCATTTAATTATTTACAAGTGAATGAATATTGGGCAACAAAGATTCCTCAATACAGACCAAATATGCAATATTACTTCTAAATGCATTTAAAGTACTCTTAAAGTGCACAAGACTGCACTTTCGCAGTTAGGTATTCATTTATTTATAGTTGAATGAATATTGAGAGCACTCTCTCCTTTACCCTATTTTCAGCCATTAATCAACGACTAATCACTCATTCTATTTTCACACCCAAGCTAAATGTGAACTGCTCGCTATCAGCCTGTTTAATAAAGGCAAGCTATGCTGTAGAAGCCAGAGACTGTTCCAAATGCTCTCCCTTCAGATGTAATAAATAACAGCTCGCTACCTTTAACCGCAAATTCAAAATGTTCCTTTTAAACACTTACATGTACGTAATTCATCCCATGGCTCCCTGCTCTTTTTGTGTCCACTGTCTTATAATCGCCTCTCTCGCGTTTCTTTTTCTTTTTTCTTTTCTAAATATTTTTTTTATTGAACATAATCTCATGCTCAATAGATCACTCTTATTTCTAAAAGGGAATCTACAATATACAAACTTAGCTTTTTACTAGATTCCCCAATTTTTCACTACACATATATTGGTCTAATTTCAGTTAAATACCTTGCAATTGTATTTATCGATGTATGTTAATTTGACTGTTTTCTTTACTTTCATGTTCTGAAATTCTTGTATATTTTTAAAAAAAACTTATTACAAGAATTTGCATTCTTATCATTTATTGCTTTTGACTTAAAGTAAAGAATATGAATGTGAAATTAAAAATGTAATTAAACTGAAACTGAAATGCTCTATAGGAGCTGATCTTAGCCATTCCAAATATTGGGAATGGTAAAACTTTGTGGTTGGTGCTTTATCTGCTATCTACTCTTATTAGATGTACAGTGATATTCACTATCAGCATCAATCAATCGCATATTTTCAGAGAAGCTGTGATATGAAAGAGGTATTCTGATTTGAGTACCTGGGAATCCTCATGTTTTGTTTGGTTGGGTTGGGGTTTTTCTTTTTCTTTTCTTTTTCTTTAACAAACTGTAATGAAAAGGACTAGACAATCTTGCAGATGTACACATATGGGACTAAATATCAAAATCGGATGCACCAGATCAAAAATTAAAATACAAATCAAAATGATATAAAAAGGTTTCATGAGTAGATTCTCCTTTTTTTTAGTGAGAGAGAGCATGAACTTAACGGGATTTCTTATTAGGGAAAAACATAAATTTCATCTTTTTAGAACAAAACTATACCTCTTTAAAAGTGCTCTCAAATAGTTTGGTTGACAATCATTTCTCCCCCATTGATTTTCTCTATCCAAATGCCACTGTGTGACTTTGATATTCATGACGTGCATCTCGAGGTCCATTAGTCTGACATCGTGTATACTTCCCAAAGCACAGTTCTGCCATTTAAACCTGACAACACCCATTTGACACGTTACAGACGAACGGATATAGCATTTAGTCCCTAGATAGATGAGCGTTCCACGCATTTTTTGTTCTCAAGTGCATTTAACGACTCGATGTAGTCCCAGTAACTGACATTCATGTGGTAGAGAGGCTTTTTCATGTACCCGCACAACCCATTATACGGATCAAGAATGAGCATCCAGAATAAATGCCAATCCCATGTCTGTAATCAACATTCCTTATCCATAAATTTATATTTTTTATTTAAAGGTTAAATTTACACTTTAGGAGTAATAACATGACAGAGGTGTCGTGATCTAGCGGATACGTCACCATACTGTGGATCACATGGTTCAGGTCACGTCACGGCACGAATGTCCTTTGGCAAATCATCAATCTATATTTGCCCCTCTCCATGCACCCAGGTGTAGTAAATGGGTACCTGGTGGGAATATATTCTTTGAATGCTATTTTAAAGCCTGGGTAATAACACAATTGTGTATACGAAGGTACATGTAGCTTAAGCATCCCTGGGATGGATCCAAGCATTTAATATAAATGTAAATATTACTAATGTTTTATTTCTTATATTTACCACATTTGCTTTAATACTTCAAGCGATACCACTTTGATTCGCATCTATTTCAGTTATTAAATGTGACCCGGCACCACAAAACCACCAAAAAGTCGCAAAAAATTATTTTCCTGATTTCATCTGATTATGAAAGAAGAAGTTCTCCTCATTAAAATGGTATATTACTTGTCCAAATTGAAGCTTCCTAACCCTTTCAATTTAGGCGTCACGTCAAAAATGTCTTAGCGTGCTGCACGCCGGGGGTTTGGATCGCACGCCAAAGGCATGCCTCTAATCTTCCAGACCTCACGCATCCGGTTTGCTTCACTCAATCAACTGATTACCTCATGCCGCTTGCGACCACACGACACTCTGAGCATGCTACACGCAAGGAGCATGCGTAGCTTAGCGCTGAAGATTATCCCAGTGCGCCTGCATCGGGTATGGGTCTTTAAAAATACTAATATTGCGCTCCGCTCGCAGTCGGCACGCCATGTTCATGTTGGCTCGTTATTTAGACCTGTTCTTTCCGGTATTAAACCTGGTAGACGTCTTTTCAAGCCTAAAATTGCCTTTCCCTGCCACTAATTAAAAGTAGTGGACTTGAGGGTATTTCCAAAGTATTTACTATCATTATCCATTGCTCCTGTTTTTTGGTACTTTCATATTATTCATTATAATTGTACTTTTTCATAAAACATGTCAAGTTTTCTCTAACATGAAATTCGTAGAACAGCGTATTTACAGCTCCGCGATGTCTGTACCATAGTGACTTTCGCTGATACCTTTCCATACAATGTTTTTTAATTTTTATTTTGGTCCAGTTTTTGAGGAAAATTTTGCAACGACTCAGCTAGTCGGTGAATCAGCGGGGGGGGGGGGGGGGGGGGAGGGAGTAAGAGCATTTTTGTTTTCGTCTTGGAAATTTGAAAATTATGCCGACCGATATTTCGTTCAGTAGGGGGAGGGGGCGAGCGGGAATCACTTTTTTATTGATCACCCTTTTATAGCAAAAGTGTTTTTTGTTTGTATCAAAAACAAATTGAGGGGAGGGGTGGGGTTTTTTTCCTCTAAAACACACACATTAAAAAAGAATAAGGGAGGGGTTAACCCCCCCCCCCCCCCCCCTCCCTCCCCCCTGTATACGCGCCTGTCCTCGGCCAGTTTCATTGTTCCTCTTACGTAAGTTAGCTGTAGGTGGGCCGAGACTCAACTCTTTTCGCATACTCTATATATAGGTCTCAAATACTTTCAAATATTTCTTTGTCATTTTTGTTTGTATATTCTTCGTCAATACTTACAAACTATAATTGTCAAAATTTGCCAATACTGTACTTACAAACTATAACGTTTCCCTTATCATCTTCCGCTCTAGAATCCTATTTTTTATTTTTTATTTGTTGAGTCCTTTTCACATTTTTCTTCAAGATTGATTCTGTTTTTGTATTAAAGGTATTCATGCTATTTTTGTTAAAATATAAATAAAAGAGAAAGTTTATTTTTTCTCTTTATATAATGTTGTCCACCTTCTTCTATACAATATGACGAGGGGCAAATGAGCTTTTAATAGCTTTACTTCCAAGTAAAAATCCAAGTTAGTATTAAGTCTAAGCACCAGGTCTATGGGCAAAGTATTTTTTAATTTTACGTGAGTCACTTGCCACTTCTTGGCCCAAACCAAATAATCAATCCAAAACCACTTGAAGGTCCACTCGACTAAAAAGAACACTAAAATCTGTGTAAAATTGAATTAATTTTCTACTTTTTTCTACTCGATGACTTGATTCACTTGATCCGCTTTTGCTCCGTACCACACATCCACACACAAGGGAGGAGAAAATAATTATTCAAACGATTTCATCATTTTCATTTTAGCAACCTTTAATAGTATTATGCATGAAATATATAACACTTGTCGATTATTTTTATTCAATTTATACGTGCTCATTTCACAAATTATTATAGTAAACGTATATATAAATTACATGCATCTATTATCAATCGAACTTAACTCCATTATATGACATATACATTTATATTCAAATTACTATCCCTGCTATGACCCTGTTGTTATATTATTTGTGAAACAATCAAGTAAATAGTGTGATCGAATTACTCTCTGCAAGCCCATGGAAATGAGCCACCAAATCATGCATTGACTATCAGATTGGAGCTATTTTGTCTCGGCTATGCATTTTCAGATAAAATTTCTTGTTAAATGCCACACTTGAATCGCTATTAAATGTATTCAACTTTAACAATTCAATGAAATAAATCAACAAATAGCTTTCTTCAAAGCCGATTATCTAATTGAATTATCAAACAATGTTAGAGGAAAGAAAAGCATCTCCATGTTCGTTGATATGCTGAAATGTAAATCAACTTCAGATATTTGCAATATATACATCATATAGAATGCCTTATTTATGCATGAGAAATAATTCCCTGCGCCTGGAGAATCGTTATTTTCATGGGTGGTTGTAGGAGTTTACATGTTCATGTACCTATCGGTGAAACTTACGACGGTGGTCAGTTACGTCCTTCTGACTGTTAAATACATACGAGCACTCCGGAAAGCTGCACCTCCCAAGACCCTTCTCTCTAAACAGTGGTAGGTGTTCACAGGGAGGAGCACGAGGTACCAACAACGATTCTCCAAATGTCATGAAATGTCCAGGGTGCGTAGAACTTGGCTGTGGAGATGGAAAAGCACGCAAACAGTCCAGTAGATCTGCTGAAACTCGAGGAGGCTTCCTTGCACAGTACAGACATTCTTCTCTCTTGCACTTCGTGAAAATGATCGTTCCAATGCGTCTGTCGATGTGCTGCATGCAGAAGTCGAAGTTGTCTTTGAAGTCGCTTTCTTTCAATGCCTTAGCCGATCCGCCGAGGACCCGCTTAACCTCAACATAGTCCTTGCCACATTCGGGAACATACCCGCTCGGTACACAGTGAACATTCACATCACTTCCATTGAATGTAAGATGATTCCAGTGGACGTCCCTGATTGATGAGGTTGCTGCGTCGAAGACCATATGTTCCTTTGTTAGCTTTTCTTGTGCAGACAGTCGTGCTTGTGCACATGGAGGAACTGCTTCTCCTTCCAATGTCGAACGCAGGTATACCGATGCTAACGCATGAGTACAAGGTGCCCAGAGATGTTCGATGGGGTTCAAGGCCGAGTCCCCGGGGCAGTAAGACGTGATGACGAGAGCGTCCAGATCGGCATCCTTGAAGAACCTCGAGTAGTAGAACATATTAGTGATATGATTCACATTGAAGTCTGGTCCGCCGTCAACAATCATGAAGAGTACCGATTTATGCGAAGATTTCCTCTGTATAATCTGTGACATGTTATCCAGATGGGAAGCTATGTTGCATGCGGAACGCGGACTCCTCAAGAAGATTTCAGACGGGCCTGATTGGGGGGATCTGCAACAAGAAAAAAAGAAAAGACAGGACAAAATTAACACATTGATAACACTCATCAAACAAATTGTTATCAACAGCAAGTTAAAGGGCAATCCAGCCTTTACGTAAAGTTGTTATGAGGGGAAGCAGAAAATCAGAGAATCGGATTAATTAAAGTTTGAGCGAAAACGGATGAATATTGACAAAGTCACCTTTTTATTTTTATGTTTCATTATTAATGGGAGGACCTCGATATTCCTGCCAAATTTTGAAAAATAATCGTTATATAAATTTTAGCAATTTTAGAGATAATTAGCATTTTACGAAAAGGAGATTAAGGATGTGCAAGATAAAAGTGATCATCCATCATTTATTTGGCTTGAAATAATTAAAAATGTATGAAAATAGGAATTGAATGTTGAAAGGAACATACTATCAAATTATTACTAAAAGCAATAAAACAAAACTTAAACAAACTAAAATTGTTTTTCTTTTTGTTTTACCAGACAGACAAAGCAAAAGTATGTGAACTACTACTTAGACAAATATTTGTTATTACCGTATGCGAAAATTATTTGTCTAATTAAAGGATCACTTGTATAGGTTAACAACATTATTATTATCTCAATTTATTTGACTTCTGAAATAGATTCATTTCATTGAAATGTTTGACGTATGCGCCTTTCCAGAAAACAATTTTAATTGAAAGATACCGATTTATATAGCGTACATGTAGATCGAGTGTTTGGCTATTTTGAAAACAAGATTGGCTCATGTTAAAGGGGCATTGGGATATTAAGAAGATACTCACACATAATGGTCTCTGCCAAGGTTGTCTTTGGTGAGAAGGGTGGATGGCTCGAGCTCAAGGTACCCAGAAGGCGTCAGTAAGTACCCAGGAGTGGGGAAGTCATGGTCGTAGTAGACTGGCTTGTCGTTGGTTGGGAATATTTTCCGGATTTTGATGCGTCGGTCCACGGCCAATGTAGTGTCGCCCACCTTGACTTTATTTTTGTTGTCGGCACTGTAGATCATGACCTCGTGGTTGTGTTTCGAGGCACACTCCATCAAGTACCGGACCCTGGCAGAGTAGAAGTGGCTGTTATCGTTCCCTTTTCTGGCCGAGTTCTCCTTCGCAGGCACCCTTGCTTCGATGAGTCCAGCATAAGACTTGGAGGCGTTACAAGATCTGTTTGGCGGCATCATCCAGCGAGCAACTGTTCGGTCACCTGTTCATGAACAGAGGAGAAGAGGGGGACGATTAAGATATAAAGACAATCAAATGCAACTCCCATCCCTTCGGTCATGTGTCACGTAAACATAGAACAAATGTTACTTACTCAAGTTTGGATGAGACTCTTGAAGACCAGGAACAGTCTCTTGCACGTGTTCCTTGATGTTCTTGATAGTAGACCCGCAAGTTCCTATGCTTTCCTGACGACGTCGATGCGCTCTGAACCCGTTGTCGGCGATGTATCGGGAAGCTGTCAGAATGACTTCGGGGAATTTATCTCGAACAGACGGTCGTCCTTTTTCTCTTTTTGGTGCCGAAGTGTCCCGGCGCTTCTTCCTCTTCCTCTCTGGGCCTGTGGTCGTTGAAAGCCAACTCAAATCCACTTGAGGAAGTGAGCTTGCAGCAGAATCCTTGGTATTATCCGTAAACATGACGAGAAGCTAGTACGAAGAACTTTATGAGCGATGTAACCAGCTTGATGTGACGTAGCGAAGTTGTAAACAGCGAAGTGTGTCGCTTTCGGAAAGGCGGCTGTTTAAATATAGGTGCAAGACAGTATTGTTTCCAAAACAATCCCACATCAGCCTGGCTGACAGATCCCCCGCCTCCCTCCCCTTTCCCCTTTGACCGTGTATTGTCCGTTACTTCCATTCAATACACTATTCTTTAGAATATTCGCCCATATGCCGGCGGGTTGGGCAAAGAAAATGTTGAATGTCCGAGTTACGTATAAACGGACATGTCATTGATATCTCTATTAATTCACTAAACTTTCATGTATATCATTGCTCTTCTGTCAAATGATTGACGGTGAGCATTTTACACAAATAATATGATGCTTTACTTCAATGAAACTCGATAAACATGTTCAATCACAATGTTAATGAAACGTAGATATAAACGGGAAGGTGGCTAATGTGCCTAGATCTTTCTATCAAGTTCAGTTGAAGTTCCAGATATAGGTCTGCACATGTTGCAATATAAGCTCATAATCAGCTCAAACTTAAACCCTTCAGTGTTTATACACCACTCAGATATTTAAACATTTGTTTAAGTTTTTTTTTACCCGTTCCTTCCGAGAACCGTGGAGCGCACTCACAGACGGGAATCTGGTAACCCTATGGTATGCCATGTTCCCATAATAGGCAGGTAAATGACGTCTTAATTTACAAGCCTAAAGTTGCCATTCCCTGCCTTTAATTCACTAAACTAATGAAGGTACAATTTATTTTGATGAAACAGAGCTCTACAATCAAAATCAAAACTTTTACTTTCTATATTTTGTGTACAGTAATATTATTCTCATTTCGACACTATCAGCCGCGCATTCTCTATTTTCGTTCTCTATGATAAATATAAGGTATATGTGTTGATCATCAGGGATATGTTATAAACATTTATCTCAAAGAAGGAATGATACTGGCTTGCAAGCAAATGGCAGAATATAAAACAATATGAAAAATGAAGATGGAAAACGACATTGACGGAAAGACAGAGAGAGAGAGAGAGAGAGAGAGAGACAGAGACAGACTTAGATAGATAGAGACAGAGAGAGAGGGGAAAAAGAGGGAGAGAGAGAGAGAGAGAGAGTGAGAGAGAGAAATAAAGAGAGAGAGGGCCGGGGTAGAAAGATTGACGAAGTTTGTACAGTAATATTCTTCTCATTTCGAAATCAGCCCTTCGTTCCGTTTTTTCCTTCTTGGTATCAAGGATATAAATGGTATAAAGATTTTTCTCAAAATCAAAAGGAATAATTTTGGAATAAAAACAAATAGCGGAACGGAAAAAAGTACGAGAGATGAAATGGAGAAGGGGTTGAGAGAGTAAGCGAGAGAGAGGAGCAATCAGTTATCCTATCATCTTTTCGTTTGTTATTTTTCTCTCCTGTCACCAACCATCCCCCCCCCCCCCTCCCCCTCCCCCGCTCTGGTTTCTTCTTTTAATAGTTTCATTTTATCATGGTTATTATATTTCCGCTAAAGTATGTTTTGATCGGCTCTCGAATTTGCACGTTCGATAAATCTACGCTTGGTTGCATGTTTTTACCCGTTCCTTCCGAGAACCGTGGAGCGCACTCACAGACGGGAATCTAGTAACCCTATGGTATGCCATCATTGCCATGTTCCCATAATAGGCAGGTTAATGACGTCTTAATTTACAAGCCTAAAGTTGCCATTCCCTGCCATTAATTCACTAAACTAATGAACGTACAATTTATTTTGATGAAACGGAGCTCTACAATCAAAATCAAAACTGTTACTTTCTATATTTTGTGTGCAGTAATATTATTCTCATTTCGACACTATCAGCCGCGCATTCTCTATTTTCGTTCTCTATGATAAATATAAGGCATATGTGTTGATCATCAGGGATATGTTATAAACATTTATCTCAAAGAAGGAATGATGCTGGCTTGCAAGCAAATGGCAGAATATAAAACAATATGAAAAATGAAGATGGAAAACGTCATTGACGGATAGACAGAGAGATAGAGAGAGAGAGAGAGAGACAGAGACAGACTTAGAAAGATACACTGTAAAAAAAATAATAGTCGAAATAACTCAATAAAATTGAGGAAAATGATTGCCTTATTTTGATTAAGTAAATATTACCTACGGCATCTTAAGTAGAATTTACTTATTTTGCTGAATAAATTTTTACTCAGTTAAATCGAGTTACATTAACGTAAATAATTTAAGTATTGTAATCATTTTAGATAATTAAAAAAAAGCTATGATAGGATTACATATTGCACGATTTGGTACCCATCTAATCTAACAAGTAACATCCACTAATCATTCACTACTTCTATTTAAGATTAATCACTAATCACTAACACTACTTCTATTTAAGATTTAACCGTATATATATATCTACCACCATCACAAACTATTACATACGCTTCAATTCGACACATATTGAAAGGCTCCAAATTTTATATATACTTGATCGTAGCATCTTAAAAGGAAAATTGGTTAACAATTTCCTGAAATATCAAGTTTTGATTTGTTTTAAACTGGGTAACAATTACAAATTGTGTTGTCTTTGCTTAGCCATGTTAAATGAATTAGTAAATGTTTTAAAGTCCTTAAATTTTCATTCAACCACAAAAAAGAATTGTTTTATTTAAAAAAGAGTTTAATTTGGTCTTAATGAATATTCATAAATTATGTAAATATTTCTATTACGCACTGCATCGGTCCTTACTTTAAAAAGATAAGAATAATCAACATAAATTGTTTGAGTAATACGTATAATTTCAGATTTTCGAGTTAAAATTACTAAATTAATACAAGCTGAAATTACTTAAAGTTCTTATGTATTTGATTTTACTTAAATATTCCACGTATGTTCTACTAAATTGAAAGTTTGAGTTAGCAAGACTTAAATTTAGTGCGTAAGTGGCAAAACTGATGTTTTCAAGTAAATTCTACATGGACAAAATACGTAAAAATTACCAATGAACAAATTCTTTTTTACAGTGTAGAGACAGAGAGAGAGGGAAAAAAAGAGGGAGAGAGAGAGAGAGAGAGAGTGAGAGAGAGAAATAAAGAGAGAGAGGGCCGGGGTAGTAAGATTGACGAAGTTTGTACAGTAATATTCTTCTCATTTCGAAATCAGCCGTTCGTTCCGTTTGTTCCTTCTGTGTATCAAGGATATAAATGGTATAAAGATTTTTCTCAAAATCAAAAGGAATAATTTTGGAATAAAAACAAATAGCGGAACGGAAAAAAGTACGAGAGATTTAATGAAGAAGGGGTTGAGAGAGTAAGCGAGAGAGAGGAGCAATCAGTTATCCTATCATCTTTTCGTTTGTTATTTTTCTCTCCTGTCACCAACCACCCCCCCTCCCCAGCTCTGGTTTCTTCTTTTAATAGTTTCATTTTATCATGGTTATTATATTTCCGCTAAAGTATGTAATCTACGCTTGGTTGCATGTTTTATAATCTTGGGCTAATTATTTTGTATTGGATTTCGGGGTATCAAATGATCAAATGAAATTTTGCATGTTTAAGTGTTTATACAGTGTTACAGAAAAGTATTTGTGTTTAGTGGTTTCCCAGTGTATTAACATTCATCTCCGTCCTCTCTCTTTTCCTTTCTTAGCCTTTCTTCCCTCTCGATCACTCCTATTGTTTCATTTCGTATTGATTATTTCTGAGCTAGTAAATATGATACCCATCTTCCTTCCCTTGCATGTATGTCAACTTAAACTATAAACACGCAATTAATGTTGTTATTCTTGTTTCCCTGTTAAATACATTTTTGTCAGTATCTAATTTCGATTCTTTCACTCAAAATCTATCACAATCACTAACATTATGGCGCATAATATATGAACGCAACGTAGCCAGAGCGTGAAAGCCTAGTTGATTAGTTAAAAGAGAGGGAATGGAGGGGGGGGGGGGGGGGGGGTCGATGAACAAAGGGGAAGCGTTGTCCGTGAATTGTTCGTGACATCTAATCAATATACTACTGTTCACCATATATAGGCCGGCGGGGTTGGGCAAAGGCAACATTAAAATGTCCGCGATCCCATTGTTACCTCTATACTATAAGCCGACCAAAATATCTAATTACATATAGATAGGCACAAACCCTCAGAACATATTTTAAGGGTTTATTGTGTCAATTATAATTACGTATTTTGATAAGCTCTCGAGTCTGTACGTTCTATAAGTCTTAAGTCGGTTGTATGTTTATAATCTTTGGGGAACTTTTGTATTGGTTTCTGGGGTAACAAATGATCAAATAGAAATCAATGGAATTCAAAATCAACGTTTGCGTGTTTAAGTGTTTATAAAGTGTTACAGAAAGGTATTTGTGTTTAAGTGGTTTCCCAGTGTATTATTTCTTTGGTTAATTCATATCTTTCCTCTCTCTCTCTCTCTCTCTCTCTTTTCCTCTCATTAGCTTTACTTCCCTCTTGATCACTCATATTGTTTCATTTCATATTGATTATTACTGAACTATTAATCAAATATGATACCCACCTTCCTTCCCTTGCATTAACGTCAACTTAAACTATAAACAAGCAAATAATGTAGTTCTTGTTAAACTGTTAAATACGTTTTTGTCATTATCAAATTTCGATTCCTTTGCTCAAAATCATTTAAAATCACGAACATAGTTTGACGCATAATATATGCACGCAACGTAGCCATAGCGTGAAAGGCGAGTTTCATTATTTTAATAGAGAGGGGAGGGGGGTGGGGGGGGGGGGGGGGTGGTGCCGTATTGATTATTTCGGAACTAGTAAATATTATACCCATCTTCCTTCCCTTGCATTTATGTCAACTTAAACTATAAACAAGCTATTCATGTTATTGTTCTTGTTTCTCTGTTAAATACTTTGTTGTCATTATCTAATTTCGATTCTTTTACTCAAAATCTATCTCAATCACTAACATAATATGGCGCATAATTTATGAATGCAACTTAGCCATAGCGTGAAAGACTAGTTTATTAGTTTAAAAGAGAGGGAGTGGGAGGGGGGTCGAAGAACAAAAGGGAAGTGGCGTCCCGTGTATTGTTCGTGACATCCAATCAATACAGTACTGTTTAATGTTCGCGATCCCATTGTTATATGTACTATAAGCCTACCAAAACATCTAATTACACATATGTGAGGCATAAACCCTCAAAACACTACTTGGATGAGGTGTATCGTACATTATATTATGTTCACTTATATAACTACGAATAACATCTGTATAGGTCATCATCAGCTCAAAGTTAAGCATTTGAGTGTTTATATACACCTCAAATTTTTAAACATTTGTGTTTAAATTCAACACGAAATAAACACTTGTGAGTGATAATAAACACGTGCTAATTGATATGTATCGTGTTTAAGTATTTATAGATGAGAAAAATATGTTTAGGGATGTGTTATACACCCCGTTCCACTACATGTTTTTACGTTTTAAGGGTTAAATGTGTCAATTATAATAACATATTTTGATAAGCCCTCGAGTTTGTACGTTCTATAAGTCTTAAGTCGGTTGTATGTTTATAATCTTAGAGGAATTTTTGTATTTGGTTTCTGGGGTAACAAATGATCAAATAGAATTAAAAATCAATTTTGGCGTGTTTAAGTGTTTATAAAGTGTTACAGAAAAGTATTTGTGTTTGAGTGGTTTCCCAGTGAATTATTTGTGTGTTAATTCATCTCTTTCCTCTCTCTCTCTCTTTTCCTCTCTCTAGCTTTTCTTCCCTCTCGATTACTCCTATTGTTTCATTTCACATTGATTATTACTGAACTATTAATCAAATATGATATCAACCTTCCTTCCCTTGCATTAACGTCAACTTAAACTATAAACAAGCAATATAATGTAGTTCTCGTTAAACTGTTAAATTCTCATTTGTCGATCGATCATTATAAAATTTCGATTCTTTTGCTCAAAATCTATGATCAAAATTACGAACATAATATGACGCATAATATATGCACGCAACGTAGCCATATAGCGTGAAAGGCGAGTTTCATTATTTTAATAGAGAGGGGTGGGGGTGGGGGGGGGTGTTGCCGTATTGATTATTTCGGAACTAGTAAATATTATACCCATCTTCCTTCCCTTGCATTTATGTCAACTTAATCTACAAACAAGCTATTCATGTTAATGTTCTTGTTTCCTTGTTAAATACTTTTGTTGTCATTATCTAATTTCGATTCTTTCGCTCAAAATCTATCACAATCACTAACATAATATGGCGCATAATTTATGAATGCAACTTAGCCATAGCGTGAAAGACTAGTTTATTAGTTTAAAAGAGAGGGAGTGGGAGGGGTCGCGATCGAAGAACAAAAGGGAAGCGGCGTCGCGTGTATTGTTCGTGACATCCAATCAATACAGTACTGTTTAATGTTCGGGATCCCATTGTTATATGTACTATAAGCCTACCAAAACATCTAATTACACATATGTGAGGCATAAACCCTAAAAACACTACTTGGATGGGGTGTATCGTACATTATATTATGTTCACTTATATAAATACGAATAACATCTGTGTAGGTCATCATCAGTTCAAAGTTAAGCATTTGAGTGTTTATATACACCTCAAATTTTTAAACATTTGTTTAAGTTTGTGTTTAACTTAAACACGAAATAAACACTTGTGAGTGATAATAAACACGTGCTATTGTTATGTATCGTGTTTAAGTATTTATAGATGAGAAAACTATGTTTAGGGATGTGTAATACACCCCGTTCCACTACATGTATTTACGTTTTAAGGGTTTAATGTGTCAATTATAATTACATATTTTGATAAGCCCTCGAGTTTGTACGTTCTATAAGTCTTAAGTCGGTTGTATGTTTATAATCTAAGGGGAATTTTAGTATTGGTTTCTGGGGTAACAATTGATCAAATAGAATTAAAAATCAATTTTGGCGTGTTTAAGTGTTTATAAAGTGTTACAGAAAAGTATTTGCGTTTAAGTGGTTTCCCACTGAATTATTTCTGTGTTAATTCATCACTTTCCTCTGTCTCTCTCTCTCTCTCTCTCTTCCTCTCTCTAGTTTTTCTTCCCTCTCGATTACTCATATTTTTCATTTCATATTGATTATTACTGAACTATTAATCAAATATGATACCCACCTTCCTTCCCTTGCTTTTACGTCAACTTAACACTTTGGAGACGACGGGCTTCTACAGAAGCCGAGATGAATACCTAATTTATGTGTTCCCACTGAATTTTTTACGTATGTTGTACGGAACTTTAATTTTGCCATATTTGCACTATGGTGTGCTAGCTTGGGGCAACTCGTTCAAATCTCAAATGGATAAATTACTACTGGTACAGAAAAGAGTAATACGAATTGTTTGTAATACTCACTATCTTGCGCATACAGATGTTCTTTTTTATAATAGCAGTGTTTTGAAAGTTAAAGATATTTATCATTTACAACTAGGAGCTTTAATGTATGAATTGAATGCAGGTCTACTGCCAGTAGCCTTGGCTAGAATATTTAAGAAAAATAACCAAGTTCATAGTTATTCCACACGTCAGGCACAAGCATATCACTTGCCTCTTGTTAGAACGCAATTTGCCCTTACTACTGTGGGGTCCACTGGACCTAGGTTTTGGAATTCCCTTGAACCAAGAATAACGCAATCAGTCAGTCAGTATTTATGTATTTAAGCGCAAACTGAAGTTACTCTATTTGAGTCGATATCGTCTAGATTTATAGTTGTGATCAATATTTAAGAAAATTAATTACTATATAGGTCAGCATAATTCTACTCCCATCTCTCACATCTATTCATCTCTCTGTCTTTTTTTGTTTTTGTCTGTGTTTCAGTCCTGTTGCTCGTTGTATTTTCCTGTTTCTCTTGTTTATAGTCATTATTTAGTAGTCAGTAGATTTAGTTATACTTATTTATGTTTATATTTTATCAGTTGTTTAGTTAGTTTAGTTTTGTCAGCACTTAAATGTATGTTTTATTCTTATCTTACGAGTTTTGTTCTTTTAGGACGTATTCATAAGCCACTCATGAGGGACCTTAAATCCACAAGCCTTGCTTTCAACCAAGGTCACCTCATCTTTCTTTTGTAACGCCATATTCTGTAAACTTGTTATATTCATGTCATATTTGTAAAGTGTGTTATGAAAGAAAGATAAATAAAACTTGAAACTTGAAACTTGAAACTTTATTGACAAAGTTTTCCAGCTTATTATTAGCTATTATGTGCTGAAGTTCTTTGAAGTATTATTAAGATGTATTCATTCATCTCATATATTAAAAAAATAATTCAGTTACGTGGAAAAAAATCGAGAAAAAGGTGATATCATTTCAACTTTACCCTAAGTTAGTGTTCGGATCGAAATAACCGTACAGCTGGAGACGGACGCGTACGCGCGCATCCGTTCTACATGCTTGCCTTGATTAAAGGCTTTGGATTATTGGTATTGTTGGTGAAGATGATTACATGGCGATTTTCCATCGGTGATTGGATGATTTTCGCTGGTCAATATGAGAGGGCGTTTTTTCCCACATTTCGATAGATGTATTGTAGTTATTCATATAATAATATTATTAGGCCTATAGTAGTCCTATTCATAAAGACCTATTCCTTTTAAATTAAATATGCGATTCGCCGTGTTTCACTTGGCTACAAATAACCGACCTTACTCTAAACTGTGTAAGTATAAAAGTATGCATTGATAAAAGAAGTTGGTAATTCTTCTCCCCTACAATTACCAGTGCCTTATCATTCATCAACTTGACCAATTTAGCGAATAGTTCATGTATGGACCTCCTCTTTTATGAAACACTTATCTCAGCTTATCTCAGGACCCTACCCTTAGAGGAACAAATGAATGTAAAGAAGTATCTACTCTGGAAGATTACTGTTTTGAAAGAAGAGGATGTAGGATAATTGGCCGAGCTTTAGCAGAAGACAATCATTGTCATTGACAATCGGGGAATGAATGGAGGTATCGACCGATCTGCGCGTGCGGAGGTGCTTGCGCATTTTGTATTGTGAGTGTATTGAAAAGAAAAGACGTGAAGCTTCAGCAAAATAAGACGGCAATTTCCCTCAAAAATAACAGACCTAATTTTTCGTATTGAAGAACAAAACTTATATTTTTAGAAAGGAAAAATTCTGATCTTTCATTTTTACATTGACAAAAAATCATGAAAATGACTGAATGAGGCGCAATGGTAGGCGAAAGTAGAAAGCACCGCCAAATTTTCCATTACTGGCAATGTAACCGAAATTGCTCCGTCACAGGGGAAACAATCGCTGTGCGCGGGCTCGCTCTCAAAGGGTTAAACTATAAACAAGCAATATAATGTAGTTCTTGTTAAACTGTTAAATACTTTTTTGTCATTATCAAATTTCGATTATTTGCTCAAAATCTATCTCAATCACTAACATAATATGGCGCATAATTTATGAATGCAACTTAGCCATAGCGTGAAAGACTAGTTTATTAGTTTAAAAGAGAGGGAGTGGGAGGGGGGTCGAAGAACAAAAGGGAAGTGGCGTCCCGTGTATTGTTGGGGGTGGTGCCGTATTGATTATTTCGGAACTATTAAATATTATACCCATCTTCCTTCCCTTGCATTCATGTCAACTTAAACTATAAACAAGCTATTCAAATATTGTTCTTGTTTCCCTGTTAATACTTTGTTGTCAAAAAAGATGGACCTTTGGTTATTGTGTGTTCCTCATTTTTTCATGTAACTTGATGTTTTTACTAAAAATTCCCTCCCACGATCCTATTATTTTACTTTTGTCTTAATTTATATCCTTCGTCTTTCTTTTTCTCCCTCTCGATTACTCCTATTTTTTTAATTTCATATATTGTTTATTTCTGAACGCTCACTATGATATTTATCTTTTATTTGCTTGCATTTGTGTCAACTTAAATTATGAACTAGCAATATAATTTTTGTCTCCCCTTTTTAATATTTTTGTGTTATTTCTTTTCGATTCTTTTGCTCAAAATCTATCACAATCACTAATATAGCGCATAATATGTGAAAAAAAAGCGATAGCGTGAAAGGCTAGTTTAATAGAGGGGTGCGATGGGGGGGGGGGGGGTCCAATAATAAAGGGGAAGTGGTGTCCCGTGTATTGTTCGTCCCATCCAATCTCTTTAAATTTATTGAACTCAATAAAATACATTGGATATTTTGATTCATTTTGTACTGACCATCCGTATTCCAGTCGGCCCGTGTTGTGTGTGTTATAGGTAAGAGCCCTGCCCTCTCTCGTTGTCTCCCTTCTTTCCCTGTCCCTTTCACTCCTTCTATGTTATGTTTCATTGGTTTATGTATTTGTGCGTTCCTTTATTGTTGATATACTATTTTTGCAACTATAAGTTATAGGGGGCTGCAATCTACAAGCTCAGCTTTTCAGCAGTCCCCTCCATGACCAACCTGTTTTATATGCCTATTGTACACTGTGGACCAATTACAAATATATTGTTAAGTTTCATTGTTTTACTATGTACAATGCAATCCCATGTACTTTATTTATTTTGTTGGAAATGGAAATAAACGAAATGAAATGAAAATGAAATACACTACTGTTTAATGCCCCCGTATAGGCCTGTGGGGTTGGGCAAAGGCAACATTGAATATCCGAGATCCCATTGTTACCTCTATATATTATAAGCCGACCAAAATATCTGATTACAGTGAGGCAAAAACCCTCAAAAGTTAGATAGATAGATAGATAGTTTATTGGTTTCCACAATATCTCATTTTACAAAGAGTGTAACAACATATTGAAAATGATTATTTTATACATGTACATACAATACCGGTACACACTATTCAGAATATTGTCCATTAAGTTTAACTTATGAGATAATGTTGTGGATATAGGCTCCTTAAACTAAACATGACATAACTAAGTAAAGTAAATTTTATAAAATACAAATACACGCTAAAACAGGGAAAGGGAAATTACAGGGATACATGAACCGATACTCACAATTAACTACAAAAGACAAGGAAAAGGGAAGGGAATATATCTGCAGCTTATTGAAACAATATTACAATATAGTTTGTTCTCGATATGAGTATATTATAAACATAGTTGGTATGGTCATACCGTTTATAGTTACTCATTGTAATAAAGAAAATTATACAGTTTGTAGACAAGAATAGTTAGGAATCAGGAATGACAATATGTATTCAAATAATAACTTTTCAATTTTCTTCTGAATACATGTACACTTACAGACCTTTTAATCACAGAACGAGAGAGACATTTTCATAATTTTAACAAACGAATTCGTTTTTACTGGGTGCCTGTCGTAGCAAAAAGCAGATTTGACAAAAGACTTAACTCCGTTTCGTTGACAATCAGCCATGCATGAAGACTCTCGTCTACGGCTGATTGTCAACGAAACGGAGTTAAGTCTTTTGTTAATTTCGTTTGTTGATACGTCAGGCAGCCAGTGAAAACGAATTCGTTTAGTAAAATTATGGAAATGCAAGCACTACTTCAAACAAACAGAACTTTGTCATTCCTCGCTCATTTTTCCTGATTGAGGTGTCATATGAAAGGGCAGAAACTCAATTATCTAGAAATGTGAATTTTTCTTCGAAATTTAAATACCGCCCGCCAAATGTCTTTTTGGTCCCTCCTTCAAATTGCTTTTAATCACTCATGCGTGAAATATGCATCATCTGAGTAGCATCAACTGAAAGAGGAGACTCTAAGCTTTCCAAATATGTATCATTCATTAATTATAGTTGTGATTAAGTTATGATAGAACATCGATACTTCTCGGTTTCGTTTTTTCTGGGACGCACTGTATATTAAGGTATTTTGAGCAAAGCTTGTTCTCGTGCTAGGAAGGTGATAGGAAAACGCCTGTCGGGTAGTATATTCGTGGACTTGATTTCTTTTCTTAAACAAATAAGATAGTGCCTGGGGCAGTTCGTTGTTATTCAGCTGAAACATGAGGCAGCCTAATTGTAATTAAAAATATCCCGAACTCTCAGTATTTTAGTATTAAAGAAAAGAGGGCTCGAGTGAGTACGAATAGGTACATTGCAAATTGTTCGTATTGCTTTTTTTTGGAAGAACCAGGATTTTGTCCAGTTGAAGTTTCAATGAACTACCCCAGGCAAGAATACCATAGTTCAAGTAGGGCAACCAGGGGCGTACGCAGGGGGGGGGGGGGAGTTGGGGGTTAAACCCCCCTTTGGTATTTTTATGTGTGTAACCCCCCCCCCCCCCCCCCTCCCCCCACCCCGCTTATTCAGCGGCTGGCTGAGTCGTTGCGATTTTTTTTTTACTCCAAAAAAAGAAAGAAATGTCCGCTTACCCCCTCCCCCCCCCCCCCCCTCCCCCCCCCCCTCCACTGAGCAACTTTTCGGCCGGCGCGATTTCGTTGCGAAATTTTGGGCCCGATTTAAAAAAAAAACCCTTGAAAAAATCCTGCGTACGCCCCTGAGGGCAACATTAAAGTGGAGTACAACATTTGCAATACATATGTTGGGAACATAGGTTTCAGTTTGTATATAACACCAGCATTTCTTGATAGTAATGAACACAAATAATTTGTATGTATTTTCCAGGACATTTATCATCGATAAACAGGCCAGCAGTTATCTACTTGGATGAGGTGTATCATACTTTATGAACACCAATAACATGTTTATAGCTCAAAATCAGCTCGAAGTTAAGCACGTATGAGTGATAATAAACACGTGATAATTGTTTTATATCGTGTGTAAGTGTTTATAAATAAGAGAACTATGTTAAGGGATTTGTAATACACCCCGTTCCTGTACATGTATTTACGTTTTAAGGGATTAATGTCTCAATTATAATTACATATTTTAATCGGCTCTCGAGTACGTTCTTTATGTCTTAAGTGGGTTGTATGTTTATAATCTTTGGGGAAATATTTTGTATTGGTTTCTGGGGTAACAAATGATCAAATGGAATTCAAAATCAGCGTTTGCGTGTTTAAGAGTTTATAAAGTATTACAGAAAGGTATTTGTGTTTAGTGGTTTTCCAGTGTATTAATGTTTGGGTTAATTCATCTCCTGATCCTCTCTCTTTTCCACTCTCTAGCTTTTCTTCCCTCTCGATCACTCGTTTGGTTTCATTTCATATTGATTATTTCTGAAGTAGTAAATATGTAACCCATCTTCCTAATTCCCTTGCATTTATGTCAACTTAAACTATAAACAAGCAATATAATGTTGTTGTTGTTGTTTCACTGTTTAATACTTTTTTGTCATTATCTAATTTCGATTATTTCGCTCAGAATCTATCACAATCACTAACATAACATGGCGCATAATATATGAACGCAACGTAGCCATAGCATGAAAGGCGTGTGTAGTAAATAGAGCGGGGGAAGGGGGAGGGGAGGGGGTGTCGAAGACCCGCGTATTATTCGTGACATCCATTCAATACATTTCTGTTTAAAACGTCCCTCAACAAACCGGCGGGCGGGGACAAAGCCAACATTGAATGTCCGAGATGCCAAATTCTTAATACCTCTATTATTACGTACACTATAATTGGAACGCGCTACTGGATCGGCGGCCTGGGATAAACGATGGGAATGACAAAAGTGAAGAGAGCATTTGGTATGGCTTTTAAACTATGTGATACAAGCCGTTAACGCTATGAACTGAAGATCATGGACGAATATAGTATTTGATGGAAAGACGGAATACATGGGCTACTAAATGTAGCATTGCTCTTCTGTCAAATGATTGGCAGTGAACATTTCACACACATAATGCATTTACTTCAATGAAACTAGATAAACATGTAATGTTGATGAAAAAGTAGATATTATTATATAATCGTAAATGTGGCTAATGTGCCTCTATATCTTTCTAACTAATGAATCGGTGTAGTTCCAGATATAGGCCTGCATATGTTGCAATTATATAGCAAATGTTATGTTCTCTTATTTTCGCAATTTGCGCCGGGCTTCCAAGTTTTCAAATGATTGTTCTCAGGATATATTGTTTTGTTGCACCTATCATTATATACTCCACCTAGAATACACTCACATTCGGATACCAACATTTTATTTAATACGTTCTTTATCGAACCATAATACATAAAGTGATCCAAAGCTGTGGAATCGTCTTCAGTTTTTTGGGAAAAAAGTCATTCTTTATCAAGCTTTAATAGAAAATAATATCTGGAGACAAAACTTTGATAGACCCTTGGTTATTGTTTGTTCATCATATTTTCATGTAACTTGATTGTTTTACTAAATTTCCTCCCACGATCCTTTTCTTTTACTTTTGATTTCATTTATCTCCTTCGTCTTTCTTTTTCTCCTATTTTTTAATTCCATATTGTTTATTTCTGAACTCTAACTATGTTATTTATCTTCATTCGCTTGCATTTGTGTGAACTTAAACTATGAACTAGCAATATGATTGTGTTGTTCTTGTTTTCCTTTTGAAGACCTTTTTGTTATCTATTTTCGATTATTTTGCTCAGATATCTATCACAATCACTAATATAGCGCATAATATGTGAAAGCAACGTAGCCATAGCGTGAAAGGCTAGTTTATTCGTTTAATAGAGGTGAATGGGGGAGGGGGGGGGGGGGTCGAAGAACAAAGGGCACGTGGTGTCCCATGTATTGTTCGTGACCTCCAATCAATAATGCCCCAGTATAGGCCGGCGGGTTGGGCAAAGGCAACGTTGAATGTCCGAGATTCCATTGTTACCTCTATACGGTATATTATAAGCCGACTAAAATATATAATTGCATGTAGGTGAGGCAAAAACCCTCAAAACATATCTTCTTGGATGAGGTGTCTTGTACATTATATGCTCACTTTTAAATCAACACGAATACAATGTTTATAGCTCATAATCAGCTCAAAGTTAAGCACTTGACTTTTAAATTAACACGAATAAAATGTTTATAGCTCATAATCAGCTCAAAGTTAAGCACTTGAGTGTTTATACATGAACATCACTCAGATTTTTAAACATTTTGTTAAGTTTGTGGATAACTTAAACACGAAATAAAAACATATGATTTATAATAAACACGTCATGATTGTTATATATCGTTATAATGTATCAATCTTCAACTTGAAAATGTTCTATCGATCATCAGTTTGATACGAGTTGAAACTTGAGTTATTCAAAATCAAATGTTTTTTAACGCCTAGGTAAGTATCACTGCCCCCGTGTCAATTGCTTGAAAGTGCGGATCTTCCGCAAAAAATATGATGCATTAATTAACTTAAATGAAACTCAAACAGCGTGACTGTTTCCATCAAAATGTAGGTGATGGTCATTATTATATGTGGGAAGGTTACTAATGTTGAAAAATGGGTACGTCATCGCCTTTTCTTTTTAAAGTTTTGTTTTAATCTTTCTAACTTTTTAATAGTCTTCATCCATTTTCCTCGAACGTTCAGTGATATGCTTATAAGATGTTTTCGGCTTCAGCTTTGAACGGTGCATACAAGTTTTGGTATTCACTCTCCTTTAATTAGCGTGCAGAAACACGTGAACCGACTGCATTGCGGCCTAATCAAAGGAACGATTGTTCAAAGAGCTCTGTAAAAAGAGGTGTGCAGACAAGAAAGTGATTATTACATCGTCCAATGGGGAAACAGACTACGTTAAATGGCATTGTTGTGCAACTGACCAATAAGCAACCGACCAATGATGTGTGTCGTGCACGTTCATTGGTTGATGGAATACCGGAAATTCGAAGAGAAAAACTGTATAAATTCCTAACGTTTTTTTCAAACTAATTCACATTAGAGTTCTACTCATATTACCATCCAAATCTATCAACAAGTATGCTCAGTATAACCATCGAGTGGTTGGTCGGCAAGTGGAGAGGAACTATCGAAGACGTGGCCAGAAGCCGAATCTCCAACCAAGGGGAATTAAAAGTCGGGGAGGTGGTGCATATTGAGCACAGGCGAGGCCAGCATGAAGCCCGCATCGTCGCTTTAGGTGTGTATTTCTCTTTTTTTGGAATTATTTGTTATGTCAATATTATAGTATTATTGTAAGAGTTAACATGCAGTGAATATTATATCCGGCAGCTATGTAGTTTGGAATATTTCAACTTATGAATCTCTTTTCTTCTTTTACTCCCACAGAGAAACCGCGGATCCCGCAAGCCACCAAGACCAGGACGGCCGTCAACGCAATTCTTCGGCAGAAGCTGAGGCAGCCATCGAGGCTAAGGCGGCCGTCGAGGATAGTTCTACCAGTCGTCACAAGACCCGTCAACGTTAGCGACAGTGACACAGACAGCGACATCGCTGAAGACTTCATGGTGCACCAAGCTGACCAAACCTCCGACCAGTCGATGGATGTATACCACTTCAGCGACATGCCCGCGCTTTCTCCGACCCTCTCCGACCAGTCCGCCAACGAACCACTCCACCAAGCCCCCTCTCCGACTAATCACACCAACCCGATGAATAGCCACGCGTCCACCGACCAGTCTTTCGGCCTACCCACGCTTTCTCCAATCCCCTACTGCCAGTCCGTCGACGATACCCTCCACCTAGCGACCATCGACCAGTCACCCGATGCACATAGCCACAGCTTGGAGGCTATAGTGCGACAACTTGCAACTCTCCAACAACAAAACAAAACGCTAATCCTTGAAGTCACCAATCTGAAGAGGGAGTTTCGGGCGATGAGCGGCCTCCAACGAAAGGAGCCACCGAAGTACTCGAAGCTCTCGGGCAATCAGGTGCTCATCGGGTCACCAGACGCCAATATCACAGTCGACAAGGTTGTATACGATCGATGCTGGGAGGCGACGACTAAGGCCAAAGACTTGGTAATCAGTCTGCTGAAGGTGGTCTACACAAAGGAAGAACTCGCCGCACACAACTTCAATGGCGGGGACGTCTGGACCGGCAGACAGATGGTCACCAAACGAGCGCTACGAGCCGACGATAGGTTTAAGGCCATCGTCGCCCAGGCAGAGGTCCAGTATCCCGGTGCCTTTGGGTCGTCTTTTCTGCAGAAGCAGCTCCGTGATTCGGTGAACAATAAATGTAGAAAGGCTACACAGAGCCTACGATCCGCCATCTCCCTCCAGTAGGATTGTAATGCCACCACCTTTGTTTTAGGCCCAACACTGTGCTTGAATGCACATTGAATATTGTATTTATTTTCAGTGATAAAGTGTAAATAGTTGAAAATAAATTCAAATTCAAATTTAACAATTGTTTCGTTTGTGTTTTTATTGCAGTTTTGTTAAAGACCAGTATAAGTCTCTTACCAGTTAAAGAGACTTATAAGTCTCATATCAGTATGAGAGACTTATACTGGTGTATTCAATGGAGTAGTTTTGCTGATTTGTTTAATAAGTTTAAGTTTAAGTCCATCTACGATTTTCCTTTTTCTCCCCATCTTTCTCACTCTCTCTCTTTCTATCTACGATCTCTTTTTATTTCCTCTCTACCTCTCTCTCTCTCTCTATATATAAACGATCTTTTATTGAATACCTCTCTACGTCTCTCTTTCTTGCTCTATCTTCTTTATTTCCTCTCCACAGCCCCATCTCTATCTTCTCTTTTAATTTTCAATCTCTTATTTGCTCTCTATATCTCTCTATACGACCTTCTTTTGTTTCCCCTCTCTCTCTCTCTCTCTCTATACATTATCTCTCTCTACCTTTTTTATTTCCTCTCTACACATCTATTTATCTCTCCAATCTTATCCTTTTAATTCCTCTTTATATCTATATGACCTTCTTATATTTCCTCTCTATATCTCTCTCTCTCTGTCTTCGATCTTTTATTTCCTCTCTCTCTATCTTCTTTTATTTCCACCCAATATCTCTGTCTTCTGGGGGGGGGGGGGGAGAGATGGCCCCCTCCCCTTGCGCTCAAGGGGGGGGGGGGCATGCAATTTTTCAAATTTTCGAGGGCCCCAAAACAAAATTGTGCTCACTACCCCCCCTAAATATTTTCTCACGAATTGGGCCCCCTCCCCTGCCGCCGGCTGGATCCGCCCCTGTCTATGTCTATATCTTCTCCTTTTATTTCCTCTCTATACGTCTCTCTCTATACGACCTTCTTTTATTTACTCTCTCTCTCTCTCTCTCTCACTCTATCTTCTTTTATTTCCACTCAATATCTCTGTCTTCTCTATTTCCTCTCTACATCTCCCCTCTCTATATACGATCTTCTCTATGTCTCTCTCTTGCTCTATCTTCTTTATTTCGTCTCGACACCGTCCCCCTCCCCATCTCTATCTACGAGCTTCTTTTATTACCTCTCTGCGTCTATTTCCAGTGACGGATCCAGGGGGGGGGGGGGTCGGGCCCCTCCCCTGGGAAAAAAAAACGTGATAAAACAAGTTCATTTAACTTTTTAGGGGGGAGATGGCCCCCTCCCCTGGCGCTCAAGGGGGGGGGGGGCGTGCGACTTTTCAAATTTGCGAGGGCCCCCAAACAAAATTGTGCTCACTACCCCCCCCCCCTAAATATTTTCTCACGGATTGGGCCCCCTCCCCTGCCGCCGGCTGGATCCGCCCCTGTCTATGTCTCTATCTTCTCCTTTTATTTCCTCTCTATACATCTCTCTCTATACGACTTTCTTTTATTTCCTCTCTCTCTCTCTATCTTCTTTTATTTCCACTCAATATCTCTGTCTTATCTATTTCCTCTCTACATCTCCCCTCTCTATAATATGATCTCTTCGTCTCTCTCTTGCTCTATCTTATTTATTTTCTCTCGACACCCCCTCCCCATCTCTATCTACGAGCTTCTTTTATTACCTCTCTGCGTCTATTTCCAGTGGCGGATCCAGGGGGGGGGGGAGAGGGTCGGGCCCCTCCCCTGGGAAAAAACGTGTTAGAACAAGTTCATTTTACCCTTTTGGAGAAAGATGGCCCCCTCTCCTGGCGTTTAAGGGGGGGGGGGGGGGGTGCGACTTTTCAAATTTGCGAGGGCCCCAAAAAAATTGTGCTCCCCCCTCCTAAATATTTTCTCACGGATTGGGCCCCCTCCCCTGCCGCCGGCTGGATCCGCCCCTGTCTATGTCTCCTCTCTACACATCTCTTTCTCTCTCCAATCTTTTATTTCCTCTCTATATATCTACACGATCTTCTTATATTACATTTTTCTTTATCTACCGATGGTCGTAAGTACGTCAGGCCCCCTTGAAGAATTGAGTTGCGTCATCAATGAAGAAGGTCATTGCGTCAACCAATCAGATATAAAGTCGAATTGAAAAAAAAAGCAGTAATTTATTTTACAAACGAGGATCGTAAGGACGTCGCGCCGTCTTCAAAAGTATCGTTACGTCAATCACTCGCAAGCAGGTTGATTCAATTAAAACTAATTTCTTTACCTAACGAGTATCGTATTACATACGTCAGACCGTACTTGAACATTTTCATTGCGTCAATCAATAATGGATGTGGGTCGATTTGAATGACAACTAATACATAATGAGTATCGTAAGTGCGTCAGGACTTCTTGAAGAATTGGGTTGAATCGATCCATCAGAGGCAGGTCGGCTAGAATAACAAGCGATATTCGTTACCCACCGCTGATCGTACATGTACGGACATCGCGCCGTCACGACTACTTTTAATTGTTGCGTTGATGTTTAAGAGTTCAATCGGAGGCGGGTCGAATTGAGTGACAAATAATTTCTTTACGAACGATCATCGTCAGTACTTCAGTCCGTCTTTATGAATCTAGTCACGTCGCTCTAAATAACAAATAATTCCTTTGCTTTTAATACGGATGATCCTATTTATTAAAAGGAATTACAAACCCCGATTTATTTTCGGAAATACAAATCGTCGATTCATGAACCCTATACGCTTTCGAAATGACGACACCGCTCTCTCTTTCGAAACTAAAAAAAGGGCTTTTACAATCGAGATTAAAAGTGCAACAAGTCACAACGGGTGTGGTTGATTATTATTAATGTACAAGATGGGAAATGCGGCCGGTCGCGAGCAGCATGATGGGTTTCGGTAGACAAGGAGGTCATGCCGTACGCGAGATTCATGACAGATTATATGTACAAGCGGCGTGCAAGTAACCCGCGAGCAGCATGGTGGATTAGAATAAACAACGAGGCCATGCTGTACGCGACAGGTATGGCGTCACGCCATGCCACACGGGACTGGCATTGTAGCTTACAGCGAACAGGATGTAGGCATGTCGACTGCAGACAGCATTCCGAGAACAATAGAGGCATGCCCGGGCGTGCCACCGGCATGCAGCATGCTAAGACATTTTTGACGTGACGCCTTAGTGAATGAAAAGAGCTGGTGAGGGAGGTTACTGGTATTAAATTGTGAGAAAGAGAGCTTTAAAGTTTGGGGCTATTCAAGCATGCGGAGCAAGCAAACCACAGGGAAATCAATAGAAGGGTGAATCAAAAGGCCATAGCAACCACTATGAAGAGATTTTCAGATTAGGCTGAAATTTGGCCTGATGGTCAAACATAGTCTGTTCATTATGTTTCTGAGGTTTCAATGTGTGGACTTAAGTCTTTCAAAAGTTATTATGTTGTAAATGTATAGAGTTGTAATTGGACAGATTAAGTGAACTGCAACATAGTGCCGAGACACCTGCACTAGACAATGCCTATTCATGGTGGACCCAGAGTCTTTTTGTTCCCCCTTACATAACACTGCTTGTCACCTATCTTGTTTTGTATACATCTGGGCAATTATTTGTAACCACATTATCAGGAATTCTCTCGTCGCTGTCTTGCCCGAAGTGTTCAGTAAGCAAAGCTGTAAGGTTGGCCTGATCCCCCGCAGCTAGCCCCCGCATCATCGCTTCGTTGACCGCCCGAGCTACCCGGGCATCTGCGTTGGTGCACCCCGGTACCATCCCACGGCTCTGCTCACATACAAAACCTGGCATTGTAACGACGTTGTAGACTTTTTCGCAACTTGTCACTCTCAAATGTATAAAATAAAATGTTCTTAGGTCTACTCTTGATCAACAAATTCTGGATATGTGATGTACAATCAAGCTAGTCGAAGTCGTTAACGGAGAATATAAAACGAACGCAAATCTGGAACTCGGATGTGAAAGCGGATACAAACAAAATGGCGCGCCACACTGATTGCTATAACGGACCAATCACAGCCCGCGTAGCACGACCCGTTAGCAACGACCGACCATTTCCGGACTACGATAATTTCGCTCGGGAAAAGTGATCAAATTTTGGAAGAGACCGAAGGCTGTGCGAAAAAAACTGGTCTAGAAAAACCGTTTAAAACACATCTTCTACTATGTTTTAGACTTCCAAATTTTGATACTAGGTACAGAAAAGACCACTCTTTCAGAAAATGCAAAAAAACAAAAATCTATTTTTTTCACCTAAATTGACATTTTAGCTGATTACGGAGAATCGCTGGTTGCGACTTTTTGTTGGTTTTGTGGTGCCGGGTCACAAATACTACTCCCAGAGCAATAAATTATATTTCCATAAAGGTTATACTGTATAATTGCCTGTTATATGAAGTTTAACCAGTTTCAAAATTAGCCAAACACATACATACAATCCACAATGCCTAATGATTAATATTCGCATCAACCAATCCAATCATATAAACATTAATTGAAACTTTACAAAAAAAGGTTTATCCCTAACTTTTTTTCATTAGGCCCCATTCCAAACTACTGTCAGTTACTGAATTGCAAGGAGAATATTGTAGGGGTAAAACAAATGAAACAAATGCACTGCAAACACTGTGTTAAAACCAACATGCACAAATTTAACTCATTCTATTTCACTATTTGATTTGATTTCTTTTTCGCACAAGTGCAGCGCCTTCAGCATTTGATTTCAAGTAGATTTGGCGCCTTACAAATCTATGTACATGTAGTAGAACATAATTAGTAGTATACATCATGTGTTGCTATTAGCAAACTATCCTAAAGCCCCATTCCCACAAGTGGAATTGATGTACCCCCTTGTGGAAATGGGGCATTAGGATGGTTTGCTAATAGCAATGCATGCTGTATAATTCGAAGAGCAATTTAAACAGCGAGACTGACATTCAAACGGATTGGCTTTCAATGCAAAGTTTGCCTATGTGTTCGGTGGAAGCTCGTGAATTTCTGAATAATATTAGTTTCATGTTCTCCCCAAAATGAGGAAGCGTAATGCATACATCCCTTGGAATGCGGGTTTATTTGACCTCCGAGGTCAAGTGAAGGGGAAACGAAAAGATACTTAGGTGTCTCCGTTACCATCCATTCATTTGTAGACTATGTAAGTGGAGGAGATTTGCACAAATTTGTCTGTTCTTAGCAAACTCTAACAAGTTCTAGAATACGTGAATTTTCTATTAAAGGCACACTGTCCTACTTGTAGCTACTTGCTCCCTCTACATAGAAAACTTCCCCAATCGGTGCCTGTTGGTCCCCCATGATCCTCTTTTTCTTATGTTAAATGAGAGCTGAGTTAATGACATAGCCACCTGTCACAGTGACCTTGATAGCTCGCTGTGTGGTCTAATCCCTTCTGGCCCAGTAGTGGTGACGGTCTTTAAGGAATGACGGACATACTTGAAGCGGTTGTAACAAAATAACTTACATTTCAATTCTTACCTTAAAATGGTACCAATCACCAAAATATAATTTGTCTCTTAAAATTAGTAGTTCCATGTCAAAATGCTATATTCAAAATATGAGCTTCAAATATATAAAGAGATTTTGAAAGTTAATGAAAATACTTTCAATTAACATAAAAGCGCCTTGTGAGTAGAATACTAGGATCGAGTCTGGCTGTAGTCTGGACCAGAACTTCCAGAAGTGGATTCTTCATAATATATGAAAGCTTTACTACTTGACACAGATCGATATATATCTCTTCAGTAGGCTAGATGCATGTTTTTCGACAAGTTGGCAGGGGGCCAGATTACAACGCATACCATGTGCACAACCATAGCAGATATGATGCACTCTGGGTGGTGCAAATGTAAATAAAACAGTATTATTTCAAGAGTGAGAATTGGGCCTGGATCTAATTTCATCCCATTATTCATCTCTCACTTCATACATCTCCATTTAGTTCTCATCTTCATCCCTATACCACTACCCCATCCTCATCCCTACCATCACCCCACCCCCATCCTTCCCAGGCCCCACCCTCAATCATCCCTCTCCATCTCCCTCTCAGACCCTCTTGAGGTAGCTCTCATAATTGGACTTCACACCTGAGGCAGGTTCTCACTCCCAGAAGATTACGTTCAGGACACTCCCTACCCCATGCACAACCCCCTACTGCCAAAGCAACACAAAGCAACACTCTACTAAAATACTCAATACTATCCCAATGAGGATGATACCTTGGAACGTTTTTGAAACGTGTGGAGAGTAATAGTATGCAGAGGATAAACATTGGCAATGAAAGCAACCACTGTTTTAACATCTGTGTTCAGATGGTCACGTATTGAGCTCAAATCCCTGTTTTTGATTTCCACCGCTACGTCATCGTGCCCCCAATGACCCCTGGATAGTGTTTCGCAGCTCAGTGATAAAGCGTGCTGCTAAACATTCAAGATTGAAGGCCAACCTTCATGTATACTACATTCCAGGTGCACATGAAATATAGCCAGATCATTCATGTGCATTGTGATGAACAGGCCCAGCTACGCAGCATGTTATCGTTGCAAAAAGCAGCCATGTGATCATGGAACAATCACTAATAATTCCAAAAGCTCTGGTAATTTGTATCATAATTGTTTCACCTGACTGTTAAGAAAGTATGTATATCAACCAGGGAATGCATGTATCCAGGCCTACCTACATGTACATGATGCATATTTGAATAGTAAAAGTGAATAAAATGAAAGTAGCTGCATGCAACAAGAGTCCTATGAGAACGCACTTTCATTTTTGTTGTGAGATTAAAGAAATGTTGAGCGCGTTAAATGCTTACGTCATTCATTATAAAAGGTGTCATGGTCTAGTTGATACTTGGTGGAATAATTATAATTTGTTAATCCTGTATGAATAATTAACTAGGCCATTATGATACCAATATGCCTACTCTCTTAAAAAAAAAGAGTGAATTTTCAAAATCACGGACGTCACTCCTCTGGAGAGTGAAAATAGAGTGAAAATAGAGTGAACATTCACTCTTTTCTTCTTAGAGAGACTCTAAAATCAATCGATTTTCACTCCTAAACAAGTGATCACGGACGTCACTCCCAAGAAAGTGAAAATAAAGTGAAAATTCACTCTTTTTTTTAAAGAGAGTATAGGCATACTTGATCCCGAAAACTAAATTAAAACAGGAAATAAATGGTTATGCAATAAACATGTGAGAAATAAATGCAAATTTGAAGTCAATTCATTTTTGTGAACTAATTGTACGTGGCGTGCAAAGCTTTTATCCCTGGAGATTCATTGGTTTGAGAAACCCACCGATTCATTCATTATAGGAATGGATATTTTACTAATGATGCAAACATTTACAAACTAAATATAGCCTTGAATCATTTTTATGTCTCAAAGTTTAACACACTGCCTATACAAATAATGCACTAGTTATGATATAATGGGCTACTGTAATTTATTCACACATTCCAATTTGTGTTGCAAAAGGATGCCCTTTTCCTTAAATATTGATGTGTTATTAGTATGATAATAATAATGATATATTTTATTATTTTAGCTAAGATATTGACAGGGCATAGCTTTATTGCGTGATCAATGCAAGAACAGAGTAGATGCATATAAAGTTAACAATGGATATGCACAGGTAATCAACACGCCCAATGCTCTTAAATCAGTATTAATTTTCTTACAAATAAATAGATCTTGACATGAATATTTCATCAAAATATTGACTTTAAAGAACCCATTTGCAGGATGCGTTATAAATACAAAACATCTATAGAATGCTTATTTGTCAGGTCACATTGAAAATTATAACTCCTCAGTAATTAATCTCAACCCCTCAACTCTATCTCATGGCACAGTACCATTCCAAGATCACTGTGGGCAATAGTTTTAACCATGCCTATTCAAGCAGTCAATATTTCTATAATATTTTTCCCTCTCTTCTTAATATAATAGCACTTGATAGAAATAACCATTTAGATGTACATTAAACATTAACTCGATCTACATCTACATCTCCTCACCCCTAAAAAAAATGATTCAATCACGCTTCATCGTCTTCACAAAAAACTGCACTTGATTAAATACAGGAAATCACAGTTCATTTGAGGCAGGCATGGGAGCTAGTTCGGCCGAAGTGCAGGGGCACAAATTAATCGACCAGCAATTCGTGTTGGGTATGTTGCCGGGGGCGATGAGAGAGGGATGGATGCGGAAGCAGAGAGAAAACAGACAAGCGATGAAGTAATCAAGAGCTGTGTGAAGAACATGTCTTGGAACAGATGATGTACTTTAAAATAAGTACTAATAATGCTGGGGTCTCAAAACAAACAGCCCCCATCACCCACCATCCCCAAGACTTACAAGACTCTGGGTGCGTTTATCTAAAGACGTTTGAAAAAGGCTTTGCGTTTATCACCTTAAAAATTTGCTTGAAAGACGTTTGAAAACGCTGATTCTAGGCAAAAAATTAGACGTAAACCAAATATCCCACAGACCTTTTCCTCTGATAAAGTCATTACAAAATCTTGTGATCACATAAAGGATATCAAGATGAAAAAGAAGACCCCAAAAATGATCGACACAAAAAACCTTCCCCCCCCCCCCCTTCAACCGCTAAAACATTTAAATAAAGGAATAAACCCTGTCCTTCTTCAAACGTTGTTACTATGACGATCAATGCTTTTCTGGTAGGTAACTCAACTCATTGTCTACCTGGAATCATGCGGCCCCTTTACTGGAATCTAAAATTTGCCAGAACAAAGAGAGACACCTTAAAACTCTGGCTTTCTCTTTCTAGTAGTGATAAGAAAGTAACAAGAATTGACTAAAAAAACGTGGAGCTACAAAAGAGATTTTAAGTCCACGTTGTAAACAAACCATGCATTTGGCTAGAATGACAAAGGATCTAAAGTATATGAAACTACTTCCTTTTTCATATTCCCCTATGCTACATCAATCACAATAGGGATATATACAAGACAGACTTTGAATTTCCTGAATTATCTGTACATTGTAGGGTCATTCACACACACAAAAACTACATACCGTACATGTATATATATCAAGTCCCATTTTTATAAGTGAACCCACTTATTGGCATAAATCATAATTAGGATCATAGCTATTGGTGTATTTGTGAATAAATATGATTATGTGAGACAGAATACAAACTTCATTAATCATCTCTACACATACAGTACATGAACATAATGGGGTCAATCACACACTAATGGTTAAATCGATTGATGAAACGTAATCACAATCTCATTTTTCTTACGTTAACTCAGTTAATAGCATAATTTGGATTAAGATTGATGGTAAGAGTATGTTTTATGAATAACTAATGATTTGCCGATTTGCCGTAAGAGTATGTTTTATGAATAACTAATGATTTGCCGTGAGCTCTGTTTCACAACAAAGTTCAATAAAAACAGAATGAGAAAACAGAGACCATAATAAGGTATACATCCCCCGGTGAAACAAAACAAATCTCATTTCTTTTTCCTGCCGTGTGAATAATGTATTTTCATGCATATTCTGATTCAGATACAACTCCATATCTTCGATCTTGGCTACAATTCTCTCATTCCAATAAAACATGAAACATCCAGGCAGTGGGTTAAATTCTGCTTGTGTGAACATTGCACATTGAAATGTCATATGATGAAACATTATTTATTGAAAGAGATGTTTGTACGACAACAGAATCATAAAACTTGTATAATTGGGCGGGCTCAGTTTAGCAGCAGCTGAAGAAAGTATTACCGGTAATATCTTCACAATTTGAAATGCATCATTAAATGTAAGCATAGATTTCATACACAATGTCACCATGTGAAATGTCTCTAACGAACAAGGTCATGTTTTTGTAAATCATATTTTTTATACAATTTTTCCACTCGTGTAAATGTGCCCGCCACTTCGTCTACTTCAAAGATGGGAAACAGGGAGAAGAATTTCATTTCCCGTTCAACTTCCTGTCCCTCTTTCATGTTCAATTGCATATTTTTGTCTTTAAATGAGGCAATATTACTACACCATAAGCACTATAAACAAGGAAGATGTAACAAATATATGTTTTCAATGGCAAAACCGGCCAATTTGCAGACAGGGATGAGCTAGGCAGCCTATGGCATACAGGGCAAATTCACCAAACTAGTTTCTTTAGGCTCGTCTTCATCATCTCGAGATTGCCAAATAGCCCGCTATTTCTGATTTGGGAAATAATCCCGAAGTAACAATTCGCGTCTTCACTATCTCGAGATTCGACCTCGAAACTTGAAATTCGACCTTGAGAAATCGGCTCAAGATATTTCGCTCAGCGTTAGCGCGTATTGCGAATCTTCGGTCTAGTGAAGACGCACAGGACAAATAGCTGGATATTTTGCCAAATAGTGGGATATTTTGCAAACTATCCCAAGATATCTTGGGATGACAATCCTGACTAAATATCCTTCTAACTTTTACTTCAGTCTGATGAAGACGCAAATTAGCTGGATAGTTTGCGATCGGGATAGTTCAAATAGCTGGATATTTGGCAATCTCGAGATAGTGAAAACAGGCCAAGTTGTTTCTTTTGGAGTATCCTGGAATTGCAACATACCATATATAATGTACGCTAAGTCACTTATGAAAGCAAAAGTAATCTGTACTGCATTATAAACACAAATATTTGGATTGCATTGTATAGTTCGAGGCAGACAAGTCTTCGTTAACGTGCGTTCCAACAGGATCCCTACGACAACAGGATTAGGAGGTTGGCTACGAGATTGCGGGAGACGGAATCTGAATGGAGCGCTTTTCCCCCGGAATCCAGTTTGATTGATACGCTTCAGGTCTGATGAGGACAAATCGGATTCGTCACTCGACTTGCTCGCATTGGATATGATGTAGGGAGCGGGAACAAGATTTGAATTAGCGTAATGGAATACACCTCACTGATCCAATTGAGGAAAATGAACAGACTGAAGAGGCAAACATAACAAATGGTAGGAGACGTATACCATGTAAAGGGCCGAGCTGTACGCCCATGTCAAATTAATAAAAGCCCTGAAGAGCACTAGAAGATATATGGTGCACTGAAAAAAGAGCTAAAAAAATTAACCATCTCGAAATAGCACTGGGAATAAACACAAATATTGGTTAATTTGAAATAAGGAAACCATAGAAATTATAGAATGGACAAATGAAAAACACTTAAAACAGGCATGTCTTAATATAGAAACCATGCATGCAATATTTTTTACTAAATTAAAAAAAAAATGAATGCCTCAGAAAAATATATACCACAAGCAATAAACATACCTACTTCTGTAGATAGTTATGTATGGACAAAATTACCACCTTTGTATTCTATTTTATTTTATTTTAACACAAATAAACTTTTTAATGAAGATGTATAAGATTCTAGAACAACCACTTTCATCTTTTATGCAGAATGTTACATCATACCTTTAATTCCTCTTCTATCATTCACCTCTGACCCCTCATAAAGAATCTGAGGTTTACAAGATACCTCTTATTTATTACAGCAATGATATTGCTTGCCATCACTGCATTAGAGGCAGGTAATCCGCTTTTCTTTGCACAGCAATCCGCACAGCAATCCGATTTCACTAAGAGCTAGCAAATGCGATTTAGAGAGCGAATAAAACTACAGTACCTCCGGCCTATGAAGAGCGATCGCTAATAAACCAACGTCGTTTTCAGTCCAGAGAAAAATGACAGATGTTTAATAGGTAATCATCATGTTGGCATTCTTAAACTGTGAAGCATGGCAACATACTTGTTAGATACACATATTACTGATATATTCATTATCTTAAGTCTAGTCTTACTTTGGAGACCTTTTTGGTCTCATCATTCCAACTCTGCAGCATTTGCCAATCTAAGTGAATTTGAAGTGTTGAGCAGAATGAGTCCATCTTCTCTAAACCTAAATTTTATCCACCGCCACTAATGATACTTTTTCAAACAAGAGCCTATGATAATGTTTGCTAAACAAATTGTGGACCTCGTCTGATTGGAGATCAGGTTCAAATAAGGAAACTAGACTACAGGTTTATAGAAAGTTTACTTAATAAGTGACCTTGTAGATGTATCGAACATGTACAGTTACACATTCTACCGGTAGTTGATTTTTCACTTTCTGCAATAAACAGGAAGCCATAGAAGCGTTGCCAGAAAAATAGCAATTTGTTGAATCTTCTGTATGACTGTGTCTGTATCTTTTGTATGACTGGGGAAGAATCTTGTGTAGGACTGTGGTTGAATCTTCTGTAGGACTGTGAAAGTATCTTGTGAAGGACTGTGGTCAAATCTTCTGTAAGACTGTGAAAGTATCTTGTGTAGGACTGTGGTCAAATCTTCTGTAGGACTGTGAAAGTATCTTCAGTAGGACTGTGGTCAAATCTTCTGTAGGACTGTGAAAGTATCTTCTGTAGGACTGTGGTCTAATCTTCTGTAGGACTGTGACAGTATCTTCTGTAGGACTGTGAAAGTATCTTCAGTAGGACTGTGGTCAAATCTTCTGTAGGACTGTGAAAGTATCTTCTGTAGGAGTAGGACTGTGGTCGAATCTTCAGTAGGACTGTGGTCAAATCTCCTGTAGGACTGTGAAAGTATCTTCTGTAGGACTGTGAAAGTATCTTCAGTAGGACTGTGGTCAAATATTCTGTAGGACTGTGAAATTATCTTCTGTAGGACTGTGAAAGTATCTTCTGTAGGAGTAGGACTGTGGTCGAATCTTCAGTAGGACTGTGGTCAAATCTTCTGTAGGACTGTGAAAATATCTTCAGTAGGACTGTGGTCATATCCTCTGTAGGACTGTGAAAGTATCTTCAGTAGGACTGTGGTCGATTCTTCTGTAGGACTATGAAAGTATCTTCTGTAGGAGTAGGACTGTGGTCGAATCATCTGTAGGACTGTGAAAGTATCTTCAGTAGGACTGTGGTCGAATCATCTGTAGGACTGTGAAAGTATCTTCAGTAGGACTGTGGTTGAATCTTCTGTAGGACTGTGAAAGTATCTTCAGTAGGACTGTGGTCTAATCTTCTGTAGGACTGTGAAAGTATCTTCTGTAGGACTGTGGTCTAATCTTCTGTAGGACTGTGAAAGTATCTTCTGTAGGACTGTGAAAGTATCTTCAGTAGGACTGTGGTCAAATCTTCTGTAGGACTGTGAAAGTATATTCTGTAGGAGTAGGACTGTGGTCGAATCTTCAGTAGGACTGTGGTCAAATCTCCTGTAGGACTGTGAAAGTATCTTCTGTAGGACTGTGAAAGTATCTTCAGTAGGACTGTGGTCAAATCTTCTGTAGGACTGTGAAAGTATCTTCTGTAGGACTGTGAAAGTATCTTCTGTAGGAGTAGGACTGTGGTTGAATCTTCAGTAGGACTGTGGTCAAATCTTCTGTAGGACTGTGAAAGTATCTTCAGTAGGACTGTGGTCAAATCCTCTGTAGGACTGTGAAAGTATCTTCAGTAGGACTGTGGTCAAATCTTCTGTAGGACTGTGGTCAAATCTTCTGTAGGACTGTGAAAGTATCTTCTGTAGGAGTAGGACTGTGGTCGAATCTTCTGTAGGACTGTGAAAGTATCTTCTGTAGGACTGTGAAAGTATCTTCTGTAAGACTGTGAATGAATCTTCTGTAGGACTGTAAAAGTATCTTCTGTAGGACTGTGAAAGTATCTTCTGTAGGACTGTGGTTGAATCTTCTGTAGGACTGTGAATGAATCTTCTGTAGGACTGTGAAAGTATCTTCTGTAGGACTGTGAAAGTATCTTCTGTAGGACTGTGAATGAATCTTTTGTAGTGCCGTGGGTATATCAACAATATATCATCGACTAGCAATGTACTCTTTTGTATAATTGTGGTCAAACCTTCTCTAGACTGATGTTTACTTTTCCAGAAGTACATGTAGGACTGTGATAAGCCAAGATTAAGTCAGCAATTTTTAAACATACATGTAAGGGTCATTGTAGCTATGTTTCATTTAGAGTTCCTTCTTGACTTAACAATAGAAAGAAAGAACAAATGGTGAATCTAAGAATTGTGATGGATGATTAAGAGTTATGGAATTAAAATTTTCCTTATTTTCCCAGAATATGCACATGAAACCGATGTGATGTAATGTTGTCTTGTGTGAACACATTCTCAACACATTAAACTGTCAAAGATGTGGTTTATGTGGATCAAGAGTTGGGTTCCACCAGCAATGGATCATGACCCCATGGGGTCGTCTTACCAGACACCACCCTTTCCCCCACCCCCTCCCCCAAAGGCTAACTCCCCTCAGAAAGAACATATGAGAGAGACAAGGCCAAGGTCTATCCTCAAGCTCTTGCCATCCAGAAGGCATCACAGGATAATCCTTCATCCATCATCAGGGTATCAAGCTTTACCTGCTGGGGAACATACACATGCACAACTACATTAGGCCTGTTTTCATCAGCTCGAGATTGTCAAATATTTCGCTAAGTGAATTACCCCGATCGCAAATTATCCAGTTAATTTGTGTCTTTATCAGCTGAAGTTGCAATTTGCTGGATATTTAGTCGAGATAATCATCCCAAAATATCTTGTGCTAGTTTGCAAAATATCCCACTATTTTTCCGGTGCCTCTTCACCAGCCTGAAGACTCGCTGAGCAAAATATTTTGAGCTAATTTCTCGAGCTCGAGTTTCAAGTTTCGAGGTCAATCTCGAGCTGATGAGGATGCGTTTTGTAACTTCAGGATTATTTCCCAAAGCAATCTCAAGCTGATGAGGACAGGCCTAGTGATAGGTTTAATAAGGGTCCCTCTCACATTCGATGTTTGATAAAACAGATTTCAAGGGATAGGACTACATAGAAGTTTTGGGATGTGGAATGGTTTTCAAGACCTTGACTTTGTTTGCAAGGTAATATTTCTTGAAGAGTTTAAAGTGGAGGAACAACAAATATGATCTGCATCACTTGCTCCCAGTGTTCCAGACAAAACATTAGACATTCCATGAATAAATACACACAACTTTTGTAAAATGAAACATCACAAATTGTTAAGGAATGCCTTTTTAGCAGCAATTTTCCTAATATATGTAGAGATATTTCACTGTCTTTGCATCTCTTTGTCTTTGCCATATCGTTGCCCTCCCTCCTCCCTCACTCTCTCCCTCCTGCCTCAGTCATCCCTCCTTCTCTCTTGCCTTCAATGACTTGTCACATCTCTAATGATGTAACACCTCTTTCTCTATTTGTGTAACATTTTCTTGCTTCCCCAACCTCTTTTCTCTTTCTGCCCATTCCAATACCCTAAACTTAACCCACAGAATGCTATTTGACTTTGGTATAACACCCTTTTTACACTGACCAGTACTCTGTACTGAGTTATCTCAGTAAATGGCGCGATAGCTCAGTTGGTAGAGCAGTGGTCTCGTAATCCAGTGACCCGGGTTCAAAACCAAGTCGATGCGCTAGTGCCCTTTGGTAAGATATTAATCCTCATCACCAGGTCCCTGGAAGAGGACCTAAAGCTTTGGCCGTCTGGTTGCTTACTAACAAGCATTTATGCTTTCTTAGCAGTCAGGTAAAATAACCACCAATACCATCAATTTGAAATGTACAGGTGCTGATCTATAGGAATGAGGTTATAAATCAAGATGTGGCAAATTGTACAAGAAAAAATAACAAGAAGTATATGAGAAATAGAGAAAATTATCCGAGAGCCTTAACCTGCTTCCACACTACTACTACCATCAACCCATTGACAACTGAATTCTTTTATTTCCATAGGCTTTACACAGAGACCACCTGGTTCCCACATGCAGTGGGTTAAAGATAAAGTTGAGTTCTGGCCATGCGACTGCATTGTGAAAGAAAAGGAGTGGAATGGATCAACAAAAGTTGATCATGTAGCATGTAAGTATTGGTGTGTACTGCCAGGTTCTGGAGTCATCAAAATCATAATAAATTTGGCCCAGTCTAGGTAAAGTAACAAGCACTGTACACAAAAAGATGTATATATGGGACTACACAAATGGTGTTGGGGCTACCTACCTTGATGTCCTTATCTTTCTATGCTAATTACTCAGCCAGTATACATTTTCTACCAAAATTGTTTGACAACTGACATTTATTTGTAATCTTGAACATTCAGTGTAAGTTTTGCTTGATTCTGTGAGAATTCATTTTCTTTTTTTTACCAGAACTCAAGTTTATCTTTAAGTATTTTGCCTCACCAGTGTCTGAGAAGGCACACTACCCTACTGCATCAGACCAAAGAGATGATATCTCTTTGATTAAACAAAGAAAGCTTAAACTGCTCCGATTACTGTATTAAATGGGTTCATTTAGTGTGATCACGAGATGGACTGGCTGGACTCGGGGAGTGATAAAGGGGGTGGGGTAAGTAAAAGCAATAATCGCAATTCCCCCGTTCATGAATGGGACCTGATTGGAATGAACTTTTAACTCGCTTGCATGGATCATGAGAACCTTGGGGGATTAGACCCACATTCAATGCTATTTGCTAAAGAGTGCAAAGTTGAGTTCACATTAACTGCCCCGTTTACATTCAGCAAAATGATACAGTGTTTTGTGCAATGGGATAAGACCGACATTCAATCCTAGAAGTTGAGTTCACATTAACCCCCCATTCACATTCATCAAAATGATACAGTGTTTTGTACAAAGGGATAAGACTGGCACTCATTCCTAGGATAATTCCAGCCCGGCACTAATGTCCTTTGGCAAGACATTACATGTAAGCCACATTGGCTACTCATCTCCACCAAGGTGTAAATGATTACCCGGCAATTCCTGGGGTAATAGTAATTGCAGGAACCTTAGCAAGAACAGCATTAATACTGATCAGGCTTCCCTGGGTAAACAAAATAATTATTATTACTACCGGTATCCTGTGTGTATACAAACAGATTTTATATTAATTTCCCCTCGTGTGAAAGGCTATGGCAAGACACATTCTCACTTCAAAATTACAACCCTCCACACTCCAGCTACCAGCAATTCCTGTTTTGTGTGTGCGTGTGTGTGTTTTTCTTTAAAAGATTTCCATCGTACATGTACATTTACAAACAGACTTTTTGTAGTTCATAACAATTTTTTCAAGAACCTAATAGAGTTGAGCTCTAGCAAAAAAAAATCATTCACTAGAGATACTGTTTGGATTTTCTGTGACAAGTTTTAGGTACATCATTAAATTGAGGGTTTAGTGATATCACTTTGTTTTTGTTTTGTTTTTTCAAGACTTAAACAAAAACAAAAATTCTATTCCACAGTTAAATCATTCACCAGTCACATAAGATATTTTTGTTCTACAACATTTGCTTTTGCAACAACTGCTCCAGATCTATTTACATGTATAAATTCTTGACTTCAACCCTGCACCAAAACTACACCTAATCCTAACCCTGACCCAAAATCAAACCTAGAATCCAATTGCAATCCTTAAGAAAGTCCCAAGCATTTTTTGCAGGAGCAAAAGTCAAGTAACCCTATTTTTGCACTGGTGAATTTAGAAACATTTGTGCTCTCAAATTGCAGGTCCTCTTGAAAACCAGCTTCTTGCAATTCTTGGGTTTCAAATGCATTTTCAGTTTCAACTACATCTGAAAAGTTTTTCCCACCAATTTTGCAAGACAGAAATAGTTGGGAGACCTTCGAAGACCTTTGGAAGTGCATATAAAGATAAATGGCCTTGAAAAACAAATGAAGTATGTGTGCATGTATGAAGGTATAGACTGATACCATTATTACCGCATTATCGGAGCAAATATTTACAAAATCTACGATAACTTGCAGCATTCAAACAAAAATATATAGTCCATCCATCAAAATCTCTAAGAGATTGTGGGTTTGTATCCCAGTGTTTGTGCCCTCAGATTAGGCAGCTTAATGTTAGTTGCCACTCTTAACACGGGAGTAGCACTAGTAAGATGATTAAGATGTTCTAGGCCCTTCAGGAGCTGACATAAATCCAACGTCATGAAATAAGCCTTGGGGGGGGGGGGGCATTATCTTGGTAGGGGCTGCAATACAACACTTTCCTTCAATATTTCCTATCAATATCATTGATATGTTGATATAAAGGGATCACGCACATCCCCAGACCACACCCCTACGACGACGCCCCACTGCCCCACACCCCCAACCTAATAATCATAAAACTAGTCCAGGGACCCGTTTCACAAAACTTGTCATCAGTGACAACTGACAGTTGTTGTTATAAGCTACTGAAATCCTTGCTTCTGATTGGTTATCAACAGATTTGTCACTGATTTTTGTCATTTGTCATTGAAAAAAGGCTTTGTGAAACGGGTCCCAGGAAGATAACTTCAACATCTGGTGGGTGTGAAGACGCCTATGACGACCAGCCAGGAGGTTTATCTAAACATTCCACTTCTTTCCTTGGGGTAGAACAAGCACAAGTTTCTCTCCTGCATAGTCTCTTCCCAGCCAATCATCAAAGAAAGAGACAGAAAATAGCCCATCCTGAAAATCGTGAAATTCACTGATGATAATCCAAAGTGATAAATTGACTAAACGTTAATAATTTTTCATGGTTGAGTAACATCTTCTTCAACATTCTTTAGTTCTACCAGGCAGCTTCTTTGCTGTATCATAAATAATCTACAAAATTGTTATAAATCTACAATTGTATAAGTTTTCTTTCTTTTTGCTTAGTCTTCACCCCGCCATTCATCAAAAGAAAGAGACAGAAAATAGCCCATCCTGAAAATGTTGAAATTCACTGATGATCGTCTAAGCGATAAATCAATTTAAATAATAATAATTTATTTCTCATGGTGGACCAACATCTTCTTCAACATTCTTTGGTTCTGCCAGGCAGCTTCTCTGCTATATCATTAATATTTTATGATAATAAAACTTATTATGTGACATTGTACATTGTAAGCATGAAATAGTGTAAGCATGAAATTGTACTTTGTTTTACACTCACGTACACGTAGCTGTATTGTTAACCACATAGAGAGGCTTCCAAGTCTATTTTGAAGAAAAAAAGTTATTTACTGTTGAGAGCCAGAAGGGCATTAACTCTGTGTTAAAGGTACTTTGTCCCATTTGCAGGCCAAAAAAATGAAAAAGTTAAATTCCAACTGCATTTGAAAGATAATACTTATTTAGAACTTCCCTAAAAAAAGGTGGGGCTTGAAAATGTCTTCAAGTGGGAAAATAATGACTATTAGTTGTCAAATCGACTTTAGGGCTATAGAGCCCAAAAGTAATAGTCTTGATTTTCAGACAATTGTACCGAATGGTCATACGTTTTATGCTGCGCAAAGATTCAATCAGTTTAATCTTGGCCATCATAAGAAGTGGGTTATTGATGTAGACAAATGCTCATGTACCCTTTACAACTCTTTTCATGTATGTTATTACCAAAGAAGAAAAAAAGCCAGTCAGTCACTCAATAGTGTCTGACAGTGAAGTCTAGCAAGTAAACGGGTTTCCTTGCATAATTTGAATATGAGGACACTGCTAACGTTTAAATTTCACAGAAAGGACATAATAATAATAATAATGAACATTTGTATAGCGCCTTTTCTACAAGTAGTTACATACTGTACATGACATATTCATAATTCCTGCAAAGTTCTACAGAATTTGAGGTTGGCTGCAAAAGGGACATAGTACCTTTAAAATATATGAGTTAACACCCTTCTGGCTCCAGACAGACAGTATGTGCTTGAATGTACAGTAGGTCCTTAATTGCAGCATCAATCTGGCAGCATATTGCTATTTGGACAGAGCAATTACACAGACTCTCTCTCTCTTATTATAAAGAGGGGAGCAGAAGTTTTATTCTCCACACGTACGTCACATAAGACATGGTATTGAACAGTCTACAGATTTGCATCCTATTGCAATTAAGTTACAGACTGGGACATGATTGTCAAAAGGTTTAGGTTTGGACCCTCACCAAAAGGAAAGACATCATGGGGATGTTTTTCTCTAGTTTGGTGTTTTCTTTTCAGAGGCAGAAGGTCGTTAACTCAGTGTTAATCCTCTTTTTGCTTCAAATAGACAATACCATCAGCCGAAAAAGAAGGGCAATGACACATCTTTATCAAAAAGATCAGATTATATCGTTAGCGTTTTCAACAGACTTTGTGACCTTATGCTAGGCATTTTATCAACAATCATCGCTCTCAACCCAGGTGCAGAAAATGGTTACATGTAGGATATTATTTGTAATGCACCATGCCCCCACAGCAGTAACAACTGCAGCCCCGGTACCCATTCTGAAAGTGCATGTACAAATGTAGATGTTTCAACATGTTTTGCATTTTCATCTACATGTACATGTAACAATTATGATAATTGTAATTGTCACTGAGAGAGATAGTTCCATCATTGATACTTCACACATGAAAGCAGCTCAGGTTCATTAGATAAATGAGATATTGCCATGGCAACCAGATACCAGACATAGTTGTTTGATGCAGAATAAACAAGAGATATCACTTTTATTAATAATGCAATACAATGAGGGGATGTGAAATCGAGAGTGGGATGACTTTACTATCAACTGAAGGACATTAATTTGACATACTCACAAGTGCCTCTGAGGGAGTGAATCTTTCATGTCTTTTAAAGCTTATCTGCCATAGTTTACAGGAGGGATTAGAGCGCCCTGCAAGGTCACTGGACAGGTGGCTATCTCATCAACTCAGCTCTCAGTTAACATAAGAAAAAGAGGATCATGGGGGACCAATGGTCACCGATTAGGCATCGTTTGTTATATAGAGGGCGCAAGTAGCTACAAGTAGTGCAGTGGGCCTTTAAGACTTAGAAAATGCTCCTATTATTATCTTTCACAGCTAAGTATACCAACATCATCAAAGATAATATGAACATCACAATAACCCATTCAACAAGTCCCTTTCTTAAGACTTAAGTTTGTTAGTTCATTTCAAACAAACAAACAAAACAAAAGGGCCATTATGAGGATTTAAAAACAAATTAAGCCAATTTCTCAGAAGGAGGCCCAGTTCTCTTCAAAAAAATATTCTCATCTTTTTTAAATATTGATCAATCAACACCAACTTTTAGAACCATGCAGCACCCTCCAATGGAGCAGTAACATTTCATTTCTGAGTGAAAGCAATATACATGTATTGTCTGTTGATAGCAAAAAGGACTTTAATATGTACCCTTAATTCCCTTCTAGCTCACAGCAGGTGATACATACATGTAGGGGGTGCACTGCTGTGTCAAAAGTGTAATCTATTCATTGTACAAAATCTTCACCTCCTGGCGCTCGTCCAAATGTTTATTTTTCAGTTGGTACACGCTTTTCAACGTGAGCACAACACTTTGGGTATTAGTGTGTTTTTTTCTCCAGCGACACACTCAAGGTGTTGCTACAAAGTACAAACATACTACGCTGTTATTAAACATGGGTTTCTATTGGTTTGGCCTAGTAATCGTATTATCGTAGGGTTCAGCATTTTTACAATTAGTTTTCATCCTATTCACACATTTTGTACATGTTTTCTTTCACACTTGAGTTTACTGCCATGATATGCTAGATTACCACGTTTTCTAGAAGAGGGTCGTTCAAAGGGCAGAGTGTGAACTTGCAAAACGAGGCCTACATTTTAATAAATGGCAAATATTGCTATGACAGCTCAGAGCAATAGGAGCGTTAAGGCTGTTTTGAAGATTATGACTTAATACTATTAAATGTCATGGTAGCAGATTGTGAATTCCGTTTCATAACTGTTCATGTGCAGCTCGATCATACCCGGGCAAAAACTTAATCCATACTTTCAAAGTGAATGTTTAAGAAAAGATCTACTTTGATTTTTCTTTGTATCATCACATACTTTATTTATTGAATTTAACAAAAGAAAGCGTGTAAAAAGAGACATACAAGTCTAGCCTTCAACCTACACTACATGTAAATATACGATATCTTCAGGGAGTAGCCTGGAATAATTAGAGGTGCAAAATAATCGAGATGACACTTGTTACCACAAACTTGTAATAATTATCAAATTTCTACTCTGCGGATTTCAAGGTAAGACTTTTAAAAAGTTGTCAGTACTCATAACAGTTACATCTATAGGCAAACATGAACATGTTGTAGCAAGGGGACACTCCAATGCGGGGGCACAGCATTCTTGGAAAGGGGAGCACATGATCAGGTGGATAACATGGAATCAACAAGACCAATGAATAGGGGGGTAGGGTGTGGGAGGACCCCATATGACATCATCTTTTTTCATGTTCCTTTTATCCCATTCCATTTCTTCCTCCCTCTCTTTCACTTATTCTCATATTGTGTCTGTCATTTGATTGGGAGGGGGTACATGCCCCTAGCCCTGTAGCTACAATGTACACCATTGATGGATATGATGAACAGGATCTAACTGTATTTTCCCAATTAATGTGAAACTTGAAGTTGCTGTTTAATTTCTTCGAATAATGTACATGACTGCAATCAGTGGCGGATATGATGGACATGATCTAACTGTATTTTCCCCATTAATGTGAAACTTGAAGTTGCTGTTTAATTTCTAAGAATATACAATCACTTTCGTTATTCAGTTTCACAAACATTTAATGAACCAGCATGAGATACATTATGGAACATAAACAATAGCTCAACCAATTTTGATTAGGAATAGGATTCCATTTGGCCATTTCGTCTGGAAGTCAAGATATGGGGAAAAAGGGGGAAACCCCAAAACCAATTGCAAAACTTTCCATTTTGCCTGCATTTGATTTGGAAAAGCTTACAAAACAATATTTTCAAAGTGGCTGCAAAATCATAACAAATATGGTATCAGGATAAATAAACATACTTTCTAATGATACTCAACGTAGCGATGATTACGCCATGACAAGAGAAATATAATCAATTAAACTTAAGTTTCCAAACTCTGTCGAGGGATTTATACTTGTTTTCTGCAAATACATATATTTTGTGAGAAAAATGTCAAAAAGTGCTTGTTTGTTAATACAAGGTCTTGTTCCCTGAATCATTTTAGCTTTTCATTTCATTGCAATCAAATGAAAGTATGAAACTACTTCTCATGCAATGTCCTTTCATATTTTAATCATGTCATCTCCGGATCTCCCAATTATTTCACTAATTTTACAATTTTTCTTCAACAAATTATTTTATATGAAAATTCAATACAATGTTAAAAAAGAGGTGGGTGAAAGCAGTACGGTATCTAGGTTAAAAAAGGAAAATGCACAGAAACACAAAATACTGAACCTATTTTATGTTTTATAACAAAATCATACGCAAACAGTTCAATCAAAATATTAAATTTACACGTAATGGCAAAGCAATCAATGTACAGTGTGAGTCCAAAAAAGTTTACACCTAGAAAATTGCTAATTATTAAAAGAATCATCTATGAAGTAATAGTAGTAATATTGCAGCCTTATCTTAAAGTCTGATGATATTTGCACAGGCGACCTGTAGAATTCTGCCGTACGTATACAAGCTAAGTATATAGAGGGTATACAGAGCTCTACAAAACCTGGTTATACAAAGACATACTGTCACTCATACCTATGCATAATTTATTGAATTGTGTGTGTTTGTGTGTGTGTGTGTTGGTGTGGTATCTGTTAGGAGCGATGACAGTACACCGAGTGCATCCACTAATTAAAAATATGGAATAACCAACCACCTCCTCCTGGCCGGCATCGCTGTGAAACCTGTGAAACAAAACTCCACACATGTACCAACGACATCTGTCTACAAAGATGTAAGCCAATCTATTCAATATTTCACGATTTGATAAAATCAATTTGCGTCACGCGGCCATCGGACGTCACTCTCCACCGCCTACAGACATGTATGTAACAGCGTGGCTAGGTAAAAACAACATGCAGGTGTAAGACTGTGACCAGGGCTGTGATTTGGGAAGCTAGGCCTTCATCCATAAATACCGTTATTTAATTGGGCAATAAAACATCTTGAGAATAAAAAATGTTTATACAGTGGTCAGCTCGGGACAATAAGATGCTCAAAGATGTACTTGTGAAGATCTTGTTCATCGCAATCCAATGAAACGCCCAAGGATGACAAAAATGATAAATGAGGCAGGGTAAGAATTGTGTTCACAGAAATTCTCTAGGGATATCGCGTGTAGTAGTAGTAGTAGTAGTAGTACATGTATGTACAATAAAAGAAGATTTTCTTGTGGCGATTGTTTGTTGAGCACTTTTTTCATTTTCTAGAGCTATATTGAGGCTTTTCAAAGCTAAAAGAAGGGCAAAAATAGGAGGCAAAAACAGAACTTGCTTCACAAATTATTATACATTTTTTCAAATGTACATTGTATAATGTACAGACTGCAGAGTACTGGATGAAGTTCTTGGTGGTATATTGGTGGTGATCCGTAATAGGCTCAGTAAAATATATGCTTCAACTCCTACAAGCTTTTCTCACAAGTTATTGGGTTAGGGTTAGAGTTTCTCTCTGTTTTCTATTTGTTCTGTCTCTCCCCCCCCCCCCCCCCAATCTCCCTTCTCCTTCTCAACTTCTCCCCTCTTTTTATTTAAACTCCTTTATTTTCTCGTCGTCTTTTTCTCTCCCTTCCAAACATCAATTTTTGCTTTTTATTCCAAATATTCATATTTGTTAAAAACTCTTTCTCCACCTCTCCGCCCCCCCCCCCTTTTTTGCCTCTCCCCCCCCCCTCCTCTCTCTCTCTCTCATTCTCTCTCCCTCTTTCTCTCCCTCTCTCTCCCTCTCTCTCTCCCCTATCTTCTTATCTCCAAATCTATTCTGCCTCTCAACTCCTCAAGACAGTATCTCTTCATCTATCTCCTATATCTTGTTTTTGTTTTTTATTCCACACATTCAGATTTGTTACAAACTCTTTCTCCACCTCTCCTCCCCCTTGTTTCTTCTCTCTTTCTCTCTCTCTCTCTCTCTCTCTCTCTCTCTCTCTCTCTCTCTCCCTCTCTCTCTCCCTCTCTTCTTATCTCCCAATCTCTTCTGCCTCTCAACTGCTCAAGACGATATCTCTTCATTCATCTCCATCTCCCACTCTCTCAACACCTCTCTCTCTCCTTCAAGAGACCTCGGAGATAGAGCAAAAGAGGAGAAGAATCTTTGAATTGCGAAGCTTTTTTTCATTTCCGTGGGCTCCCTTAGACCTCCTTGACTGATCGAATCAATATCAGAAATGTCATGTGATAGCTCTGTAGTGTCCACCCCAGCACAGCGCATCTTCAAGCCAGCGCCGAGTCCGCGCATTTTGATGAGAAAATTACGAGGCGAGGACGATTGGAGGAAGCGATGTCGTCAGGAGAGAGGAATTCTGAGGTGTTTGTGTTTTCTCCACAAGGAGGACTTGCGATGCTGCTACAACTGTTCCCCTCTTCTCTTCTTTCTTTCAGTGCTCCTCCCCTGCAGTGTATGTTCTCATAAAGTTGTGCGTATGAATATTTTATCTTGGAATTCACATCGATTTCAATTAACAAGCACACAAAAAAAGTATCCGCGCCTATGCAAGGAATAATTGATGAAGTAACCAGCACTTTGTAGTAAAATGCCAGCCATTTTCATTTAAAACACTCCCCTGCGAAACATTAAAAACTGTTACAGTTTCCCATGAAAGAATTAAGATAAAACTCTCATTTTCCTTTGCCTAAGCACAACAGATATTCAACTGTATATTCATATGAATGTACATGTACATGTATGTACCGTACATGATTTTGCATTCACAGAAAAGTGATATTTAAAAAATAGCTATTTCCCTTAGCATTCTTTAAATTAATATATCTACTGAATTAAATCACACATGTCATTCTACTCATCATAATTATCCATTTTCTGGGTCCTTTCCAGTCAATTGTATATATTCATGTATACTAAGAAATGTGTTTGAGAATAGCATCTTCATTTTACATTAACTTAACAAAAGTCAACAACAAGTCAAGAACCCCCCTGCCTACCATCACATTTGCCCTTCCTCCCTCTGCATACACTTATACTCTTTTCACACTTGTTTTGCTTAACCCCGTACTTTGCTTAGCCCCGTACTATCCTTAACCCCGGACTATTTTTGGGGGCTTTTCTCACTGCAATTCCTTAGCCCCGTACTAGCCATGGCCATGGAATTCATTAATTTGCTTCACTGCGTAGTCCCGGACTATTTTTTGTTTCTGTTCTCATTCATTTGCTTGGCACCGCAATTGCGGAGTTAGCAGGAGTTAGCACCACAATTGCGAGGTTAGTCCTGCTATTTTGCAGGGTTAGTTAACCCCGTACTATAGGTGGGGTTAGCCCACTTTGGTAAATACGAGTCTGAACAGAAAGTGGAATAGGCTTAACCCCGGACTATAGGTAGGGCTAAGACCCCCCTTTAACCCCACCTATAGTACGGGGTTAAGCAAATTTTTGCCAGTGTGAAAAGAAAGTGGAATAAGCTTAACCCCGTACTATAGGTGGGGCTAAAACCCCCCCCTTTAACCCCACCTATAGTACGGGGTTAAGCAACATTTTGCCAGTGTGAAAAGAAAGTGGAATAAGCTTAACCCCGGACTATAGGTGGGGTTAAGATACCCTTTAACCCCACCTATAGTACGGGGTTAAGCAAAATATTGCCAGTGTGAAAACAGTATCAGTAGTAGAAGTAGTAGTAGTAGTAGGAGTAATGATAATAATATTAACAAAAACAAATATATCATAATCGTGTTATTGTTAATACTCTTATTCAGGGAATAATTTTCCTCAAATTTTTTGATTAGCAATTTCAGTCGATGGATAAATATTTCGAAAGAAATTCTGTACATTTCTATGGAAGAAAACTGCTACACAAAAGATATTTTGTATAGCAGTCATGCAAAAATGCATAGCAAATTGCGATGCGATACCAGGAAAATTATTCCCTGCTTATTAGTCTCATTCATTTATAATTATCGTTATCATTATCATTTTTATCATTATTATCATTTGTTTCAATATGCTTGGTATTAATCTTATTCTTATCTCATTCTTTTTCTTTAATTGTTTTCATTATTACTGCTACTACTACTACTACTACTACTACTCTGGTTATTATTATCATAATCATTCTGCAGACAATTTATCTAATTAGAAAAACAACATTTTGTACCTCTTCTAGATATTCTGCACATAATGATCTACACAAAATGACTCCTACTTATAGTTTAAAAAAGTGTATATTTTTGTGTTCTTCCCCACATTCTTCCGAGGGAGGAGCATAAATCCACTCTTCTGGGAGCCATACAGTGTACAGGTATGAAGGATCACTTCATTTCAGAGCTGAATCCACTATGTACTACAGTGGAATCCACTCTCAGTAGTGGTTTCTGAGATTGGATTTTTTTTTTCCACTCCCAGTGAAAAAAATACATGAGGGCTCGGGCGAATTTGCCCCCGAAATGCCCAAAAGAGCCCTCGAAAATCAGAAAAGAGCCCCCTTAAATTTGCACAGAGTTCAATGCAAAACAAATTTTAGAGTTGTTTTTATGCAGGCAAGCTTGAAAAGTAGCCCCCAAAAAATAAATATTAATTTTTTTCCCTGCCCACTCCATAACAAATTGATTCCTAATATGACTCCTCCCAAAGTGGAATTTATCTTATCATTCCTGAGGGGTGTTTCACAAATATCCTAAGTTGAACTTTTCTCTAAGTTGGACTTAACAATTATGGAAAGCCATTAGCATCTATGAAAATATTTTGTAAAAATTAATTTAAAAGGCATAAAATGTTGATTTAAATCAATCATATTTTCTATTATCAAGGAGATGTCATGTTCTTGATGTGGAATTTATAAAAAGTCTAAAATACTTGAATTTTCACTTTTGAATATATAGTTTATTTCAAGGCTACCAATGGCTCTCCATAATGTTTAAGTCCAACTTAGAGTGAAGTTCGACTTATGATCTTTGTGAAACCCCCCCCCCCCCTGTATATTTTAACTGCCATGTAGGCCCATAAAAACAGATCTGTATGATATAATAGTAATAATAATGATAGTATGTCTTGTTTATCCAGGGTGACCTCATCAGTATTAATACTGTTCTCCCTGAGGCCCTACAATTATATTATTTTCCTTGCTTTAATAATGGTTATTATAATTCGGAAGCAACTTTTCTTTTCGAATAAATAAAATAAAATGTATTACCTTAATACCTTGTATAGTAAAAATGTCAATCATTTCTTGTGTACCATTAAAAAAAAAAATCAAACAAAATTATAATTACCCCGGCTTGAATAGTGGTTATTAGAATTTGGAAGCAAACTTTTTTTCTTCCAATAAACATATTACCTAAAATGTCAATCATTTCTGTTGTACCATTCAAAAATATTTTCAAACAAAATAATAAGCCATTCACGATTCATTTTCTTCATCGAAATACACAATTAATCTTCCATACCTTTGTGTTGAAGAAAAGTGAAACAAACATCTTACAGGCATACATGTACATACAAGATATAAAATGGATGGGGGATTCTAATATCACCATAGTAACAAAACCATCACGTACAAGAAGGGACCCTAAAGGCAATATATATTCAGTGAAACCAGAGACCGTATGTTTAAAAGAGCCCCGCAGAAGGACGTTAAATCTGTGTTCAAGTATATGAGATTATGAGTTAATGCCCTTCTAGCTACAAACAAACAAACAGACATCTCTCCCTCTCCCCCTCTCTCCCTCTCTCTCTCTCTCTCTCTCTCTCTCTTTCTCTTTCTAGACATATTTGCTTTCTGCGAGACAGTGCGAGTTAGTTTCAGTGTGTTGTAATACGATATGATTCTATCCTTTGGTACTGTCATCAATGTTAGTATGCATGTTGAACTATCGCATTTGTTGTTACCTATGTCCAAGTTAAATGTTCTACTCTATACCCATCTGTATCTTATTGATGTTTATAATGTGTAATCTTGTACTGACATGCAAATGAAACAAATTTCCAATCATTGGACAATAAATTTAAATATGAAAATATGAACTAGTCCGATGCTTTTATGAAATTATATTTGCTAAGAGGTCCCCTTACAACACATATAATTGGACATATTTCTATATACCTGGTATTTGACCAACTTGAGTATTTAAAACAAGTGTCTACGTTATTATTTATCTCATATTTTCAAACTTTAACTAACAAATTTCTGCTTTCATCCACCAACTTGTATCTTAATTTGTTTAATGTGACCCAAGCAATGATCGGCTGTATTAAAAACAAAATTTAAAAAAATATCTACAGCCCGGGCATAATCTCCAGAGATGGAAAAGGATTCTACAATTCTTTTACTACAATTTTTTATAATCAGTGCGATTACATACATCTGTTCATTCTTGAATCCCCCTTGTTGGTGATGTTATACAAACGGTTACCAAGGACCACGGCAGCTGCATGTACATTTTTTATTAGAATTCTTTAAATTGTCAAAGACTGACGCAATTAACATTACTAAATTCTGCAATGCAAATGTTCTTAACGCCACACACACTGCACTATCTGCACAGCAACAGCCAGTGCAGTAGCACTAGCACTGCAGCTAGCGCTAGGCGACGTCGACTACATTAGTGTAGCAGACTTCAAGTTTGTTTGAAAAGTTGGATGTTCCGTCATTTTTTTGTTCACAAATTACCGTGTTTAATACAGAAAATGTAAAACTTGTATACAGTAGGAATGAAACATGATATATACATCAGTCACTATCCGCAATAAAAGAGCTTTCCTCTTTCCAGCACGAAAAATGCCACATTTTTATCACACTGACACTAGATCTCAGGGCGCACCGCCTCCGAGCGATACGCCATCGCCATGCCAAGGGAGACTTGCGGCTTGGACACCGGTAAACAACCACTCTGATCACACGGGCTCTTACCTTTTACGTCATCTGCTGGAAAATCAGATCGAAACTCTGCCTGTTCCTCCCTCCCTCCAACACTGAAATATATCACTTTGGTCGTCATGATGGCCCCTCACGGCCGGGGATGTCCGTCGATCTCGGTTTCTCGTATAAAATCCAATAATAGGTCTCAAAAACTGGAATCAGAAGAAACACTCCCGGTTTTCTTCAAAAAGATTTTGTTTCCACCAGCAATGCACCTGTAGAGCTCTCATCCGTAGACATATGTGTTCAGGCCATTATTTTCCTCGTTTCTCACACTAGCGAGCGAGAAGATAGTATTCTGTGCAGTACACAGATGCGAAATATATGGGTCAGATTCGTCCATAAGTAAGACGGGGGTGTGTGAAGTTATCAGCTTAGTGACATTATTTCCAGAATTAGTTTTTATAGTTTATAGGCATTTTATTCTTTTCAAGTAAACATTTCTGTACGCTCATTTTCATTAGTTTGCATGAGTTTGGTCTCTCCAGATTTCTCCTAATTTCTTACATTTTCCTTTTCAACTATAGCAAACGAATTACTGTATATATTATTATCCAATGACCGGATCCAGAAAAGGATATACCCCCTCCCATCCCATCCCACTTTGCTGTATTTCATTACCCTTTTTTCATCTTCAGACAAGTAAATAATGTGATCTTTTTTCATCTGACCGATAAAAATGATTATGTTATCAGTAGCAGGGAAAATCCTATGCGAGGGACTTGGGGCCAAGCGGCACCGTAGCGCATCAATTTGTGTTCGAACCCGGAACCTCCTGGGCTGGTTATAATACCAAATGTTGCTGCATCCCTTAACCGTCATTCCATTAAAACAAATCTCAATTGCATTCTATTTTATTCCATCCTATCCGAGAGACTTGGGGCAAGGGGCACCATAACCCGCCCCCCCCCCCCCCCCCACCCCAAATTAGAGGTCGGAATGACCGCATGCGTGTTGCCAAAATGTCCGGTAAAGGGGTACTTTTCGTGCGACAAAGTCCGGCCCGAGAATTGTAAAAAAAAGGGGTGTATTTGACTTCTTACCCGGAGATTTCTTTAAAAAAGGGGTGTTTTTCTTTTTTTCTCTCATCTCTTTGGACTCCTGAGAAATTATTCCGAATTTAGGGGGGTACATTGAGCATTTGTCCTGATTTAGGGGGGTCTCCAAGGCAGGAAAAGCACGCGAAAAGCCCGCGAAACGGGGGGTTCGGAAATGTTGGCAGTCTTCAGATAGGGAGTGCTTTCAAAAAGAGGGTACGAGCATATACCCTAAATAACACTGAGTGGGGGGGGGGCGGGCACCATAATACATCAACTTGGTTTCGAAAACCAAACATCCCGGTTGCGCAAGCGACCAAGACTTTTGCTTTACCACTAACCCAACTACGTACATGTAGCTAGGATTTTATTTTCGGGGGCGGAGCGCTCCCTAAGGGGGTGCAGAGAGAGGGGGAGTTTTCCCCCTCCCCTGCAAAGCGCAGCAGCGTTGACGTATCATTAAATCATTAGAGAAAGAAGACGATTCGTTGTACCGTTCTCGACTCTTAATCCTTGTCTGAATTTCAAAAATAATATTTGGTTCGTTGTTATACAAGATTTCGATTTTTTTTCCTTATAGGATATCTTCAGAAATGATCATCACGTGATAACAAATATTGACGTTTTAATCAACCAATCACCAAACAATCTGCATTTCATAGATTTCCATTATTACATGAAAGATGTTAGTCATTATCATTTAGCAACATCATTATGACTTATTTCTTGTTTATTTCTGGTATGAGAGTGGGGTTGTATATATCTACATACTGGCTAGCAATAATTCCTACATTCTCCTCAGCTGCTCAAAGTAGATTGTAGTTGGACGAAAGGCGAACTGCGTTGGGCTGGGCTGGGCTGATGGCTATAAAATCCAAAGCTCATTTCACAATTAATTTTTTTAATAAAGGATAATATAGGATGCATATCCGTGTTTTTTTTTAATCATCTTTTTAACACAGTCTATGTCATGTTCCTTTGCCTGCTCCTTTTTCTTCCTACGTCCTCTTACTTACTTACTTCTCTCTCTCTCTCTCTCTCTCTCTCTCTCTCTCTCTCTTTTGGGCCGGCGTTTTTTTTTTTTTTTTTTTTCGGAGGGTGAGGGGGGGGGGGTGACCGCCCCTATCGCCCCCTGGCTAGGCTCATGACTAAACAATCGGTTAAACTATCTTTTCATGTACCTTTTCATTATTCATCCAACCATAATTCCTCTCGCTTTAATTGTGATTACAAAACTACAGTATTTACGGTTGACGGTTAATCATCTTTCATAATCGGCCTTTTGCAATTGAACTCTGGTAAATAACAATGTAGTATTGTCGTTTGTTTCTCATTTACTTCTTAGTAAAATCATTAATAAGACGTCATACCTACCGCCAGTGAGGTAACACATCTGCGTGCATCGAGTATGCTACGTCATGGTTTTCGAAGCCATCAAAAAAAATGCACGTGACCGCTCGAAACCTGCTCAATTAGATACAAATAACCATGACAACGGGAAGAGTCGCTCTCCGTAAATACATGTCAATAATAATAATTCTATGCAAGTCTTATATGAAGAATCCCCCGCCATTTGATACAGTATAGGGGGTATAGAATTCCTTCATCTTGGAATGCACAACATCCAATTGTAGGTAAAATGAGAATATTAGATTTGTTTGCACATTTTGTAATATGATGCGGTACATTACGATTCCTCCGTTTATTTATAAAGAGAGAGAAGTTAAAGGTTATATGCAGCGATCATCTTTTATAAAAACTTCTGAAAATTCAGTAAATAGCCTAACCAGTGTCTCGTTCGGGTTTTTGCAAACAATTGAGGTATATCATTTATCATAGGCTTATGGAATAATGTTAATACTTGGTAGTTTAATAAAAAATAAATAATACAAATAAAATAATTTAAAAGGGGAAGCGAACGGGGAGAAATGGAATGTCCTTTTATCAGTCTGATGAAAATATATAATTTGTACAGATAAAAAAGTTTCATCTTGGTATTGGCAGTCTAAAATCTAATCGGAGTCAGTGTAGGATAAAATTAATGTCTAATTTAAATTAGTTGCACAGCCATTGTAAAGGGCTATCCAACCAATTGAATCATTTCATTGGTATAAAAGCAGGAATAGGCCTATAAGATAAATAGAATGGTGAAAAATTAAAATATATCGGAACAATAACGCGAGCATCATGATCGTTTGAGAGAGCGCTTCTAGAGTATTTTACGATCACTCTCCTTTTCTGTTCCTTCTTTTCTTCTGCTTCTTCTTCCTCTACTTTTCTTCTTCTTCTATTACTATGTCTATGTCTTCTTCTTCTCCTTCTCCTTGTCTTTTTTGTCCTATTCCGCTACTTCTCCTTCTTCTTATTTAACTACTTATTCTTGCTCTTCTACTTTTTCTTCTTCCTCTACTTCTCCTTCTTCCTCTACTTCTCCCTTTTCTTCTCCTTTTTTGTTTGTATTGTCTCATGCTACTTTTCCTTTCTCTTATTCAAAGTTCTACTTCTTCTTGCTTGTCTTCTTCTTCTCCTTCTCGCTATCATCTTCCTTCTTCTTCTTCTTTAAAATAATTCTTCTCCTCCTTCTTTTCGTGAAATGACAGCCCATGCATTCTGTAAATAGTTATCATCAATAAGAATACAATCTGCATACAAATCAATTGTCAATTACAAAGTGTGGACTGCGATAATTAAAGTTTAAATTCAGTAACAATCCGTATAGGCCTGTATACGTTTCGGACTTTACCCGATTAACGAGTAGGCTAAATCCAAGTTTTAAAAAAGATGTTGGTATAGATTTCATATTAGTTCGAGACATAATTGAAATCATTCACTGATATCCAAAAATTGAAAAGAACAATAATAACAAAGTGATAATGATTATTTGTAAAGCGCCATTACCATTTCGCGAAATGTTCAAGGCGTTGAGAGCGTACATAATATATATTATATATATTACATTTAATAAAATGTAAATTGCAATAAAGGGTAGGCCTACATAAACAATATAAGAGTAAAATAGAGTAACTCGAAAACTTTGGCGTAGAAAATTGAACAAGATGATGGTTGGACACATGATGCTTACTAAACAATATTTTTTTTTTTTTTTTTTAAACGTCGTTTTTTTTCCGGCGTTTGTAAGAAAATATGGTTTAAAGCCCCACTGTCCTACTTGTAGCTACTTGCTCCCTTTATATAGAAAACTTCCACAATCGGTGCCTGTTCATCCCCCATGATCCTCTTTTTCTTATGTTAGTTGAGAGCTGAGTTAATGAGATAGCCACCTGTCAGTGACCTCGCTGTGTGGTCAAATCCCTTCTGGCCCAGTAGTATTGACGGTCTTTAAAAGCCTGTTTTCGGTCGAAAGGCTTTTTTAAACAAGCCGCATTAAAGGTAATACAAAGTTTTGGGAAATTTTGAAAATTGGGTGGATAGTGATTCTTCACAATTTTGATATATTTGGATGCCCCTGTGGATGTATTATAAGCACTAGAAAATTTAGCTCCTAATACACTTCTGTTTTCGGGAAAATTTTAATATAACAATTTACCGGTGCTCCCGGTAAATTTTTGATGAATTTCAAATAGCGCCTACGGCCGTATAATGACGGAGCATCGTCCACGAGCCGCAAAGCGGCGAGCCGATTTTTTTGGGGTGCTTATTTGAACCCCGTAAGTGATGTTTTCCTGGCATCTATTAACACAATGGAGACCATAAAAAGCAGTGCATGATAACGTCTTTTTAAATCAAGTAACAGTTAAATACACAGTTATATCCAGAGTTATCATGTTTTTTTTTTTGAGCCGCCCAAGGGGGGGGGGGGGGGTTTAAACCCCCTAACCCCCCCCCCCCCCGTAGATCCGCGCCTGTATACTTAAAAATCACTTTTCGCCAATATCCTCCGAGATTTTTTTTCTGTTTGAAATTCTTTTGAGTTGGTTTGAGCCTTGTATGTGCAAGAAGAGCATTGCATGTTAGTATATAATGAATAGAAACACTCTCCCTCAGTTTAATTGCTCAGTTGGAACGGAATATCAACTTTATGCCATGCATATACTTTTACCAAAATCTTTATGTGATCCACTAACCGCCCATCTGGAATATTTATGACGTAATATTGTTACTTTTTGTCGCCTTCTACCAGTCTCATTGTGAGGTGGCGCTATTCATTATCGCGATTAACTCTTGTTGGTGTCGGGGCGATTCCGTAGGCATACAGACGATTGATTGATTGTCGTTGCTTTAGCTACGCTTTTCCATGAACCTTGATCAAAAATATTTAAGACTACTGCAATCTTTATCATCACTCCTGTTTAGTACGACGGTCAATTCCACAAATGTCAGATTCTAATCATTCTTATCATTGAAGATATTGTGCTAATCATGATTTGCAGTAGAATAAGGATTGATACTATCACCTCTATGAACATTGACATGATCTTCCTTTTTGATGGTCATCACAGTCATCATCATTATCATCACCACCATCATCATCATCATGAACATCATCACCACCACTAACACCACCACCATCATCACCATCATCATTCATCACCACCATCATCCATCACCACCATCATCATCACCACCACTATCGCCACCACCATCAACATCACCACCACCACCATCAGCTCGACCACCACCATCACCACCAACATCATCATCATCATCATCACCACCATCATCATCACGATCATCATCACCACCTCCACAACTATCAAAACCAACATCAAATCATCATCATCATCATCATCATCATCACAATCACCACCACCACCACCACCACCATCAACATCACCACCACCACCATCATCTCCTTTACCACCATCACCACCAACATCATCATCATCATTATCATAATCACCACCATCATCATCACGATCATCATCACCACCTCCACAACTATCAAAACCAACATCATTATCATCATCATCATCATCATCACCACAACCACCACCACCACCACCATCACCATCATTCATCATCATCACCACCACTACCACCACCATTCATCATCATCATTATCATCACCACCCCCTTTTTCATCACCACCATCATCATCACCATCACCACCATCTTCATACGATTATCATCGCCACCTCCACCACTATCAAAACCAACATCATTATCATCATCACCCACCTAATAATAATGATCATCATCACCACCACCACCATCTTCATCATCACCACTATCACCACCACCACCACCATCATCATCACCACCATCATCATCACCTCCACCACTATCAAAACCAACATCATTATCACCACCACCACCATCTTCATCATCACCACCATAACACCACCACCACCATCATCATCATCACCACCATCACCACCATCACCACCATCATCATCCATCATCATCACCACCACCACCATCATCATCATCACCACCTTTTTCATCACCACCATCATCATCATCTTCATCATCACCATCAATATAGGAACAAGAAAGACAGTAAAGAACAAACCGATAGGCAAACACAAAAGTATTTTCTTAAAAAGATCCCGGTATACCAATATATTTCATCATCATCAATACATGAAACAGTAATACATCTACATATTTTATGTACAATATGAAAAAGTGATATTTCTATTTGAAAATTACAGTAGCAAATACATATCAAGCACGTACCAATTAAGTACTGGGAAATATAATACAATGAGACATTATTAGAAAATGGTTGACATTATTTTTGCTTTTTTACAGCATACATTATATCATATCATTACAAGTATGAAGTTACTTAAGTCAAGATTTTTCTGTAAGCTGCGAAAGTGCATTTCACTCAAAGTTTTTTGCTAATGTATAGTGAAACATTCCAACAGGCCAGTACCTTCCAAATGATTAAAGCTTGCATCTATAGTACTTTAAAAATTAACATCTTGATAATAACATATGTTATTGCTTATTAAATTTATTTTCTTTGATTCAAATTAGTTTATTGGTCTTGTAGATATATTACATGTCTCTTTCCAGACAAACTGTAGAATACTGATCTTTTATCTTTCTCTTAAGTGCTAATGTACCTAAAAACCACACACATGTCCATATTCAGTTAACAACCAACTTATTCATACCCTTACCAAGTTTTGTAATTTTAGAAGTATGTGAATAATTGACTCATCCCGCTTTATGTTTCTTGATGATGCGATGTATTCAAGTTTACATCTAAAAGTATTTAACAAAGGTCCTAATTCAACCAGTCTACCTTTCATTCTTGAGTTACAAAAACACACACAGTAAGAAAACATCAAATTTTGTAAGGGCCGGGTATGAATAATCGAATTATTAACTGTATATATCAAACACAACCCTGTAATTAATGCATATTTAAGTAGGTCAGGCGTAAAATAAATGCCTTTAACTGGAAGCGATAGATACGTAGATATAATAAGTAGTGACAAGACTATAGAGATGTGAAGTGCGACGTCATCAAAAATCAATTTTTAGAATTTCTCAATTTTTTCTTCATATTCCGAAAGAACATAAAAAATAATGTCCAAATGTCGAAAACCAATGTTATATGCTCTGGCTCCTAACCATTAGGAGCCAGAGCATATAACACTGAGTTCCTATGGGACATATATTCATTCAGATGGTCATATCTCAGCCAATGCATAACATATATTCAATTGGTTTTCGACTTTTGGACATTATTTTTTTATGTTCTTTCGGAATATGAAGAAAAAATTGAGAAATTCTAAAAATAGATTTTTATGATGTCACAGCTTCGGTACTCTATTACTAATTACCATTTGCCTGCAATAAGGCAGTGACAGCCACTCATGATTGGGGGCAGTAACAGCCTTACTGCGGGCGAATACAATGAATGTACAAAGTTTCTTCCTACTAAAGAATACTTGACTTGTATGTTAATACCGTTAAAGTAAACAAGATGAAGAAATAAGCTGTGAATAACTAATCGTTGTAACAGCTGTACCTCCCAGAAGAGGTGATATTGATTGAGATACTGTAAACGCTGTTATTTTTTATTGATTAATTTTTCGCACTGAGCGACCCCAAAACATATTCGCAGGTTCTTAAATTTGTGTTGCAAGCAATTCAGCTCGTTCAAAACACGCATAAGAAGTCATGCTTATATATTTGCGGTTTTAATATTCGCGGACCGACTTTAGCGCGAAATCCGTGAATATTACCAGGTTTACAGTAGATTGATATATGTAGTATGTTTTGCATGATGTCGGGCAGAAAGTGAACCACGATTATGAATGAAATTAAGGTTGGGTGTTACCTACTTTTATTTACGGAGTAGGATATATCTTACAAGGAAACCTGTATATAAAGACTGATCAAACGAGACAAGAATAATAGTCTTTACAGGCAGGTGCTCTGTCTAGACAGGTTGCTTTTGTACAGGTTTCAATAAGAATAGTATTTGAAGGGGAAAACAAATATAAGGTCTTTCTAGAGAGGTGGTCTTTTTATACAGGTGGTTGTTAAATCAGGTTTCACTGTATCTTTGCTGATGTATGACGCACTTAAAATAAATCCATAACATTTATATGTAATCACTATAACTTCAATATAATATTACATTTTGATTGTCTTTTTGCTTCATACACGAATATCACATAAACTACACTAAATTTGATATGACTTCCATATTTGCTCCCTACATATTGTAAACAGTTTCGAAAAGAAAGGAATAGTGTATCCTATCGACTGATAATTGCTACTAACAAAATTGTTAAACATTTAAAAAAAGAAAGGAATCAATTGATAATAAACAGAAAAATCATGCAGTAACACTATATTAAATTTGATGTTCAGTGATTGTCCTTTTAAAAAGCTGTTTTAACATTTCACGACGTATCCTCAATATATCAAACATTATAATTTTGTATTGTATTTTCCTTATCAGAAAGCAAGAGCATTTTAAATTTCGCATTTCTGTTTATGTCACTGAAAACACTCAATATTTCATTTTAGTTTTGGTCAATTGAATACTTACTCACATTTTGAGTTGTACATTCAACAAAAAAAGGAATTCTTCATAAATATTAGAAATGTTTTTTAAACAATATTTTCAAGGAGGCGCAAACACACAATTATAATGCCAAAATATTTTACATGAATATACAGAAAATAGCCTCTTTGAAAAAAATCTATAAATTAAATGGAATACACAGAGCAATAAATAATTCAGCTTTCTATTTAAAAGAATACATTTACAGGCATCTACATATGATATTTTTTTAAGTAAGATAATGTGCATTGGATATGCCAGAGTGCTTTGTAACATTATTTGGTATAGGTTTATATAAGTACTATGCAATGATATACTGATCTGAATATAATTGGAAGTCACTTTATATCCAAACTTAGTAGATGACAATGTAATTATTACATTAACATTCAAAATCCAATTAACAACAAAAAAGAAGGACTTGTTCAAGGAAACTGTTTTCCACCGCGAGCTTCCATGACTTTATCTTCTTAATTTGTACGCATCTTTAGACTGTACCAAATTTTTAAAGATTTTGGCCCAAGGGTACTGCACAGCCTAGTTCATTTTAAGAAATAAATATTACCGCCTCTTTAGTGAATAATAATCATATCTGCCGGGTATTGGTTATAATAGTGAAATATTAGGACCCGGCAGGAAAAGGAGCCGCAAAATCTGCATAAAATAACCAGAAGCAACATGCCACATTGTAATGTGGTACTATATATCTGAGGCCGCATCAACGTGAAATAGCCGTAAATGTTGCAGTTATTTTACAGATAGATGGCTGATATGAACATGGCTTTTGTATCCACAGAGGTGTATCAACATCATTTACAAATGTAGCACTCAGATCTGGCCTTGTAATAAAAAGGGCTCTAGGTAATGATGGGTGGCTCTTCCCTACAAAATGAACCACTTTTCAATAAGAGTAATGGTAAATAATTGGTGTTTCGAAAAGGGTATTTCATATAGACTCTTCTATGCAAGGCAAGCAGCTTTCGGGCAGGTATAATGATGGTATTGTTGAAGAAATAATAACAATGAAAATAACCTTTCAAGTGGTTTGCAGTGTACTACTAGCCTCGTCAGTCGATATGATTACGGTATAAACCAATATGTTCGCATACAGATGATTTCAAGAATTTTTGTCTTCACATTTGTGAAGAAAAAAACCCTGCCAAAATAATGGATAAATAGATCATACAGTACAACTTCGATCTTGCTATGCATAGTCTCTATTCCATTGGGAGCAATTGAGCACTTCATTAACCATTTTAAAGGTATCCATAGCTAAGTAAGTTCAAATGACTGACCTTTTATCAAAGTAGTCTATAAATAGAGGTAATTCCAGATCAGAGTTATTATTGTATGTAAAATGTCCCGTTAATTGGAAATCTCTCAACCAAAAGAAAAACGTAAAATTGCACAGACTGACTAAAAAAAGACTTATACTGTAGAATACAGTTGTGATTAAAGTCTATTCTGAATACAAGGGAAGACTGGGAGTTGGCATAGACAGGCACTTTTATTTACAGAATTAAAAAGAAAGGATTATATTTTCAAAATTATCTGAAAGTAACAAATGCCTAATAAATAAAGAGTACGATAACTCGCTACTGCATAATATTATTATGCAGATTGATATGATAATAATATGGTTAAATGCAATGATAAATAGATATAAATGACCTCATGTGACATATTAAATGACACCTTGCCATGCAAAACTCTTTGCGACTAAAGCCCCGTCTTAATAGAACTTTTTCGATCTCACCCGAGCGACATGTGGATGAGAAACAGTGGGGGGTCTGATCGTAAAACACGGGGTGAGCTTTAAAAATTAATTAATGAATTGGCCAGAACTAAAACTTTCCACAAATGCACTAGCCCATAATAGCCACAGACCCATACCAAAAAGATAGCCATATAAATAATTTCATCTGTTGTTATTTCTTGTTTAAAGTCTCTGAATGTCCCGTACGTCACAATCCAAATAGCTTGGACACCGCAACTTTATTTTCCAGTTAAGAAGGGGATTAAGATACATTGAATATTTTTCGACATGTATGAATATTGACAAGGGTCAATGCAAACTTTTAACCGGCAAAACCGCTGTGTAACTCCCAAACTATACTCCCCGGAATGCTACAAGACCACATTTCACTCAATCTGGGCCGGATTCCTACTGACAGGCCTGATAGATACCTGTAGCTTCTAGATGGCTATTGTTTTTTTTAATTGGTAAGGAGTAAGCATTTCTAAAACATGCTTGAGAATATCTACAAACTGGTTAAAATCTTTGAATTCACGGCACTGAACAGCAAAAGCAGTCATAACAAAGTAATGCAACGCATAGTGTCCCACTGAAGAATTTGCCAGAATTTTCTATCCATGTACAAAGTAATGCCCAGCTTTAACAACTGATAATATTTCAAAATGATAAAGATTTTAAATGATCTAATGCTACTTACATTAAATCATGAAAGAACTGATACATAAAACAATTCTGCTATTTACAGTTTTATACATTGATCAGCTACTAAGTGTTTATTTTCATCATTAAAAAACAAAAGCCCAAGATATATGGTTATTGCTCTAGGAAGAGTTTGGGGATCAGAGAACAAAACATTATGGGTAGAATGTTGCGAAGGTTTGACAAGGTGGAAAAGGACTAATAGCTCCAGCATGCTTGAAAATACTTGGGACTGGACAGATGGCTTCTTTGAATAAAAACACCAGCATCATTGACAATGTATGGGGCTATACAGTTCACAGCCTTTGAAAAAAATGCCAGCATCTTTGACAATACATGGGACTGTATAGATGGATGCTTGGAAAATATGTCCATGTGACAAAGCCTCTAAGATTATCTGAGAAGTATTGATAAATTTAGCTTCTTCTTTCCTTTAAGATCTTCAAGAGCTTCAAGAAGATGTCCACTTATTAAATTTCCAGAGAATGATGAGGGATTGGTTAGCGACTCTAAACTTGAACAGGAAGTGCTCCCAGCATCTTTCACAATATGTGGGACTGAACAATTGGCTGCCTCAGGAAATGTCGTGTGTCAGAGGGACTCAGATTACCTCGCAAAATTTGGGTAATTCACAAGTCTTTCTTTTTTCGCTTCTCCAAAAGCTTCAAGAAATGTCTTTGGTCGGGTATCCTACAACTGTACGGGAAAGCGCTGGTCAAAACCGACTCATTTATTTCTTCTTGAGCTTTGAGAAAATGGATCCTCTTTTCTTCTCCTTGGCTGTAGATCTCTTGGTTCCTTGGATTGCCTCAAAGTCAGGGGGTGGGGCACCATTGACATGCTCAGGAATAGGCTCTGGGTGAGGAAACACAAACCAACGAGTGATAATAACAGTGTGAACATGAACTCATTACAAACAGTCAACTATTTCCATTTGTTCCACATCCCCCTCTGTCTCAAATATGGAAGGCAAACTGAAACTGAAACTATCATTTTGATTGCAGCTCTCAAATATGTCAAAATTAAAAAATAATTCCTTTTGTGGAAAAGGCAATTCTAGGACAAATACCCCAAGAGAAGTACTATCAGAACCACCCCAAGTCCCAAGGGAAAAAAAGACAGCTACCCGTATTGCTAGACAAGTACCATGTACTGTATGAACCAGGCTTGGTTCATGTGGTGCACAGCTTTCTAATACACAGCTTTACACAACAAATTTACAGTGTATGCGCTTGGAGAGCAAATTAGTTATTCTGTTTTATTTAATTGAGCATGTGTATCTAAAGGCGCTATATAAATATCAATATGTATGTATGTATGTATGTAAGTACGCTTTTGGACAATTATCCCCAAGAGAATCAACTCTTGACTCAACTATAGAAAGTATAGGTTTAGAAGGGCGAATTATCTGAACAAAAACTAGATGGAACTTCAACTGCGCGCAGTCGAAATGATGCCTCCGTCATAGAGCAATTTTACAAACCAAAACAGAAGAAATTTTTCAAATTCAAGTTCAATTGTAATCCATTAATGGGTTCTCAGAATATCCTGATTACAAGCAATTTCTCATGTACATATATGACCCTTTGATCTTTGACCTCATGACCCTAAAATCTACTCAGTTCATTGGCTCTGCAAGATGTCCAGAGTTAAATAGTAATCAATCTGTCAGTTCTAATGAGAATGCGTTCACAAGCTATTTTTGCATACATAATGAGCCCATGACCATTGACCTATGACCTCATGACCCAAGAATCGACTCAGTTCATTGGCTCTGCAAGATACATACATGATCTAAGTTTGGCAGGAATCCATCAATCTGTTCTAATGATAATGCGATCACAAGCTGTTTTTGCATACATAATGAGCCGCATGAACTTTGACCTTGACCTCATGACCCCAAAATCTAATCAGTTCATCGGCTCTGCAAGTAACATACATGACCTAAGTTTGGCAGGAATCCATCAATCGGTTCTTTAGATAACGCGATCACAAGCTATTTTTGCATACATAATGAGCCCTGTGACCTTTGACCTTTGACCTCGTGACCCCAAAATCTAATCAGTTCATCGGCTCTGTAAGATACATACATGACCAAAGTTTGGCAGGAATCCATCAATCGGTTCTTCAGATAACGCGATCACGAGCTGTTTTTGCATACATAATGAGCCCTGGGACCTTTGACCTTTGACCTCGTGACCCCAAAATCTAATCAGTTCACCGGCTCTGTAAGATACATACATGACCAAAGTTTGGCAGGAATCCATCAATCGGTTCTTCAGATAACGCGATCACGAGAACGGGACGTACGGACGTACGTACGTACGTACGGACGTACGTACGTACGTACGGACGGACGGACAACCCGAAAACATAATGCCTCCGGCTACTTCGTAACGGAGGCATAAAAAAGAAACCATGTTCATGATGGATAAAATCTGTATTATTTTACATTATTTACCTGGTAAGTGTGTCGAATGATTAATGGGTGTTCTCTTTGTAAGTACTACGTTGGTGTTAGCTCCTGGGTTGTAGGTAGGGTCTATGGAAGCTAGGATGTTCCCTCCGTTTGACCTGTTGGTAGGTTGATTATCCTTCCCACTTTGCTATAAAAGAGAGAAAGGGCAAAGCAGTTTTTTAAAAATAAAAATAACAAAAATTACCTCTTGAATGCAGAATCATATGACTTCTGGGCCCCATTTCACAAAACTTGTCATCAGCGACAAATGACAGTTTTTGTTGTAAGCTGGTGAAACCTTTGCTTCTGATTGGTTACTAGCAGATTTGTCACTGATTTTTGTCATTTGTCATCATTGAAAAAAGGCTTTGTGAAACAGGTCCCTGAAGGATGTATATGTATACCCAAAATGTTGTATCTACGTTAAAATAATAATTATACAAATATTGCATGTTCCCATGTTCAATATAACAAAATATATGAACCAAACAATTCAGAATTTCCCTGAGTGATGTTATATAATTCACTAAGGCCGCAGACCGAGGTTGAAATACAATGCACAAGGAAATTTCTGAATCTGGAGGTGAATATATTGTGAAACACCTTCAATATTTGTTATATAAAATTTAGGGTACTTGCGATCCTTCAGAGTCTGGCCTTCTAGATTAGATTCAGGGTGTCTTAGGGTCAGATGCGCATAGCCGAGACAATGCAGGCAGTGGATAAGTGCAGCGAGAGAAGATGCAGTTTGAATCCCTTTTTAATGCATTTCACCACGCAAAACAGGTTGTTATATTGCACGCTCATGCACATAAACAAAAAATGTTAAGGGTCACCATGTCAACCAATAGGATACTTGCTAAAAAATACCCCATTTACCCAATAAAAAAACAAAAACAAAAAGAAAAGACTACTTGAAAACATAAAGCTTTGCTTTCAAGTCTCCAGTGATAGAGTTATGACAATATTTCATTAATAAGGAAATTCCTGTTTCACAGAAAATACATGTAAAACAAGCAAATTTGACATGCAAACAATATTGCAATATTTCCATTGTAATCATTGTAAAGTTACATGCATACATGCATGGAGCAGTCAGTATGTGGCATTTTAAACCATTTTCTTTTTTTTTTTTTTTTTTTTTTGGGGGGGGGGGGGGGGGAGGTGTATATTTGAATTATCTTATGGGGAAAGGTCATTTTTATATGCAGCCACTGTTTTATGGAATAACTTGCCGGAATACCTTAGAAATATAAAAACATTCAAAAAATTCTGAAGAAATTTGAAAACAAAGTTATTTAGCATCTTGTAAGATCTGATAATTATGAACCCAGTGCACCATTTCCATTCCTTCTATATTATGTTCTCTAAAGCGCATAGAGACATGCAATTATGCCTATGACATGTGTTATGCACTCTACATCATTATCATCAATCTGTTTTTCTTCTATTTTTAATACCTTAACTCTTATCCTGCCATGAGACTGCTAGCGCGCTATTGTTATAGTGCCATCGATTGAAAGCCACGTTCATGCTAGCGAGCCACCGCTACGGTGCTTTGTGCGCGCTAGCAAGCATATGTAATAACAGTTATTGTTCATGCCCATTGCACCGTGCTGAGTGCTTTTACAGCGCTATTGAAAGTACCATCGCGTGCATCAGATTATCGGCTTTGGATTACGCGTCTTTGTATACAACAGTCAGATTGGATTTTCTCGAGTAATTCAGCGATTTGTGTTTTGTAAAGATTTTAAGAACACGAACTTGAACCAACCTTAAAATTAACTTGGCACTCAGGAGATTAGCACTGTGGCACAATAGGAATTAGCACTGTGGCACTGGGTGCATTGTATGGGTGGCAGCTTAAGAGTTAAAACTTCCCAGACTGGTACAAAAGAAGGAACTCATTTTCTAGGTCCTTCCTGCATTGCTGGGACCAAGTTTACATGTAGGTTGCCGTTGTAGCCTGTACTTAAAATGTCAATCACAACAAAATTCTGATTTCATATCCAAAACCCTAATCCCCAATGAAACTATGAAACCCTAACCCACAACATGCCCTTCCGAATGCCTTACTGTTAAGCTGACATCTGTCAGTGTAATTCCTTGTCCTTCTTTGGCGTCTGCTAACACTGCAACTTTACTATCCTTGTTTACCTGCACCATGGGCTGTAAATAAATGGTAAATCATGCATTATCATGCAATACGGCAATGCCAGGTGAATGGTAAACAAAAAATAAATAATGCATCAATCAATTTTTACACTGGATGTAAATAAATGGTAAAACATGCAATATACAGTAGCAATACCTGGGTCCTGTATTATAAAAAGTTGTGATTGATTCAAATCAATCGCAACTTAAAATCAATCGCAACTATGAACTTAAGAGATAGGAGTTGCAATTAATTTCAAGTTGCGATTGATTTGAATCAATCAAAACTCTTTATACGGCGGGCCCAGATGATAAGCCAAAAGATATCCATGCATCAACATATATACATTGGCTGTAAAGAAATAATACATCATGCATCAATGTGACAATTTCATCATTATACAAGCTGTAAATAAATGCTAAATCATGTATTAACATTCAACAGAGCCATACCAAGTGACCAATAAAACACATGTAAAATGCAACTAACAAGTATTACATTGGCTGTAAACTAATAACAAATTTAGCACTAGGGTGTGATATTGCTTTATATAAGCTGTAAATAAATGGTAAAACATTAACATGTAGCATGCAATAAAGCAGTACCACATATAAACCAAACGAAACTCCCACTTTTATCAATATTACATTGGTGGTATAACAACCATAAATTGTGCATTAACATACAATATCGTAATACCAAATGAACAATAAACTAACAGTACCATAAATCATGCAATTTACATTTAAGTTGTACAGTGATGGTAAATCTAGCATAAACAATCAAAATAGCAATGCTATTATAGTATTGCTATTTATAAACATAAAAATGAACGATAAAATTAAGCTTGCTCACTTTTCTTTTAGTATGTTTTGTTTGATGATAATCCTAAGAAACCATGATCATATTCAAATAAAAAGATTGAATTAAAATTAGTTTGAATATACAAATACCATATCAACTGTAAACAAAAGTAAATCATGCACCTAACATGTCAATTTAGTTTATAAATATTGTGAATTGTAAGTTGTAAACAAATAGTAAATAAGGCATCATACAGTGAAACCTGTATGATATACTGCTGTTGTTCCCCTTTAGTGGAGACAAAGCTAAAATCTGATGTTCTTCCACACTTGCATAATAACAATGATAAAGCTCACTAATTATTTTTCACCCCTTCCCAGAACTAAACCTTCTGTTTAAAGCCAGTCTGCACTAGTTTGGCCAGGGTGGATTATACCTCCCTGCATGGTCACCGACAGGTGGTTATCTCATCAAATCAGCTCTCAATTAACATAAGAAAAAGGAGACCATGGGGGACCAATGGTCACCAATTAGGCATTGTTTGCTATATAGAGGGGGCAAGTAGCTATAAGTAGTGCAGTGGGGCTTTAAAGTCTATTACTCACCTCAGGGTCGGCTATCTCATCACTGACTCTCTGTTTATATTTGTTGTAGGTTTTCTTCTTGGCAAGCATCACTTCCTCATGCTGCATTTTTCTGGCGATTTTCTGATCAGACAAGAAGATAAATAGGAGACAATGAGAATACAACATGAAACTGTTATCGACATTTATCTGTATGAACCAGTTTTCATGTTAGAAAGGAAATACAAATGAATCAAATATTACATTTCACTTTGTTTTTTCAACGTACTTATATCATTTTCTAGAAATGCGCAAACTTAAATTAACAAAACAGACACTCAGTAGTTATCTTTAAAAAGATAAAGATAATAATTTTGCTCTAAAATAACCCAAGTTATAATTGAAACCCGATAATTGAAACCCAAAAAATCTAGACAGGAATTAGATGATATTTCTCAGAAGCACAGTCACATCTGTAAAACCGTTTCCAGGTGGATCTAACATTGAAACAGTTTTCAATTGACCTTCTGGTAAACATGATATTCAACAATGGGACAAATTTATCGAAACCAGTTACGTTTAGTTAATTCAATATTTCTAAGAATGTCCTTCAAGGATATGAAAGTACACAAATGTATCATAACATGTCATTATGGCAAATCAATATTGTTCATATATCAACTATTCCTTTTGAAAATATTTGATTATTTCCTTTATATCTTTTTATTTCTTTTTATTTCTTTTGTTACAGACAGGGAAGTCATCATGTATGCTTGGGAAGCAGATAGAGAGTGATGATATCAAAATAACATGCAGTTGATCAAGTCATGAATCTTGAAATATGACTATCAAAGGGATCGTTTAACAAAGTTAAATCTGAGATGCACGGTCGTACGTGTTTTCAGTGTCTGTGATATGATGTTATATTGAAGCCCTAAAAAAATTGCGCTTCAAAATGATCAAGAAGTACCTCAAAAAAGTGAAAACCTTTGAGTGACCGGTTCTACCATACTCGCTTTTCCCAATAGACAGTAGTGTTATGAAAACCCACAATATATTCTAATAAGAATAGGAAATTAAGAATTTTCTAAATTGATATACATGTATATCATCATAATAAGAGGGTCAATTTCAAGGCAGTTTTAAAGCATTATCCCCACACATATAATTTTGTGTCTCAACTTTGACATGTATGATAACAGCATTCAAATGGTACCTTTAAAAAGGAAAATTATACACACTTGATACGCCATATAGATTACCATGCAGAATATTATGTCAACACTTGGCATTCATGTTACGGTATCTTACATTCTCAAATGAAAAACAAGCAATTTCCTGTCACACGTACAAACTATGTTTACATATAACAAACGTCAATAATATGTCATTACGTAGGCATACTTGAGTGTGCTCAATTTGCATCTATCTGAAATTCTTATCATGAACTGATTACTTGCATTATAGTTATGGGTTGAGTAAACAGTAAGAGAAAGATAGAATTACACATTCTGGAACATTCCCAAAACAATCAAGTCAAATTGCAATGCAGTATTTCCCTTTGAAGATAAAGGAGAGCATTACAATTAGAATAAGCAGTAAAATAAAGCTATATGTTTGGGTAATACTCATATTTTTTCATAGTTTTGGGGAAGAAAATCCCCTGGACTATTACCACCCTTCTGTAACAACCGCTATGCAACCATGCCCTGGGAAATTAACCTCAGACCACAACCCCCCTAATACAGAGCAACATTGACCACGGAAATTTAAATATTTAGAATAGTTTCCAAAGAGGGTGGTTGGGAAGGGGTTTTGTCCTTAACAGTTAGTTTTCAGAATACATATCTACGGATCTATGTGCACTATATCGGTATCATTTCTACAAACAGTCCAGCAGTGTATTATTTTTCTTCTATAGTGCCTAAAATGTAAATAACAGAGCTACATAAAGGGCCCAGAAATCACTGCATGATTGTGGGCCTAGCAGAAGGGCTTTGACAGGGAATTCCTTAAAGTTGAGAGCATAAAGAGACTTTCCTGCTCTAACTGATAGTACTTCACATTAATAAATTTGTTTGTTTTACCCGACTGCTACGGGACAAACGGCTATCTATCCCCTACGAGGGACTTAGTATAAAGAGTATCAAAGGGCAGGAGCGCATTGAACCTGGGACATCACTGTTACAAGACCACTGCTCTACCACTGAGCTATAGTGCTTCCATAATGCCTTTCTGCCAGGGGAAACAAGTTCTTTTTTCTGTTGCTCTTTTGACAGGGTTTAGTGCATTAAGGACATCTCTGCTAATACAGTTCTGGGGGGTGTTTCACAAATATCCTATTAAAGTCAAACTTGGAGTTAAAAATTATGGATAGCCATTTGTAGCCTTGAGATAAAATATATTCAAAAGCAAATAAATTCCTCATCAATAACATGAAATTTCCTTGATAATAGAAAATATGAATGATTTGAATCAGCATTTTATGCAAAATATTTCAGAGATGCTAACAGCTTTCCATAATTTTGAAGCCCAACTTAGGATCTTTGTGAAACACCACCAGGTAAGCAAACAAGAGTTTGTTCTAGTGCTGTAGTCAAACGTTTAACCGTTTGGTCTCCGACCGTTCATGGCACTATCCGTTTTCAATTGGACCATTTTGTTTTCCCGATTAAAAACAAAAAACAAAACAAAATTAATATATTTTTTTAAAAATATAAATCATTTAACCAAATTCTGTCCGGTTTTGACTGGCGTTTAAACAGAATTGGAGATATCCATGATGTTACAACACTAGTTTGTTCATACTCACCTCATCATGTAGTAATTGTTTCTGTTGCTCCTCTGAAAGCGTCCTTGGTCTAGACTTCTGGACTTCCTCACGTTGCATCCGCCTTGCAAGATGCTGTAAGAACAATCCACCATAAAACTATTATTTCACTCTATCACAGACACCATCTCAAGGGTATATCGGGAAGGGGGGGGGGGGGATTATGAGAGTAATCATTACTTTATCAACTATTTTCTTATTAAGACTTTTTTTAGACCAAGTTGAGGGCAAGTGCTGCACTCTATTACAGACACCATTTCAAGGATATATCAGGGGAGGGCGGAGGAATCATTAGAGTGATCATTAGAGTGATCATTAATTTATCAACCATTTCGTATTAAGACTTTTTTGTAGACTAAGTTGGGGGCAAGAGCTGCACGACCCCCCCCCCCCCCCTTCCTGTATAAACATTGAATCTGTCAAAGGTAAATACCCTTTGGATATGCCATAGAAGCGACTCCCAACGTCTTAAACTATCCAAAAGTACTGTGTTCAACAAGATTGCTCTTCAAATCAGTTACACATTTCCCTTATAAATGTAAATGCGGCTCGTACAGCCGTCGTTCCTCTTACTGACAAGCATTTATGCTTTCTTAGCAGTCAGGTAAAATAACCACCACCACTACACTACAATGTATCTTGCATAGTTTGTATGTTGTTTGCAAGATTAGGTCATTTCAGGGTAACCTGTAATGTTGCTCCAGCAAGCTTTGCTCAGGGCTTTATTTTGGCGAAATGATGGAATTACAGTTTAATAGGGTTGCAACTGAGTTTCGGTTGGGCTTAGGGTTAGGATTATATTAGGGTTATGTTTAGGGTTAAGTTTATGCTTGGTACAGTACCTAGTCCATGGGGGGCGTTTAACAAAGCCCTTTTTTCAATGACAAATGACAAAAATCAGTGACAAATCTGCTGATAACCAATCAGAAGCAAGGATTTAAAGTAGCTTATAACAAAAACTGTCATTTGTCACTGATGACAAGTTTTGTCAAAACGCCCCCCTGATTCAGAATTCTGTAATGGAAGGACATGGACTATAAAGCCTCGTCGGCAGGGATCATAAATTCACACTTAGCCTATAAATTTGTCTCACATACCTCATCGTGTGTCATCTTTGCAAGGGCATCTGATTCCTCATCACTGTCACCCTCTCTCGGATCTATGGCAACAACGAGGGCTTGTTCTCCTCCTCCAGAGGCGGTAGACGACGAGCGTGAGTGGGAGTGGGAGTGTGGGTGTGGGTGAGAATGGGAGTGGGAGTGCGGGTGGGTGTGGTTGGTGCGATGCGAGTCGTCCAGTTTCATCCCTCCCATCGAATGTTCCACTTCCACGTAATCTAAATCATCACATAAGATAATAATAATAACAGTGGAGTTTTGAATGGCGCTCACATTTGGCGTTCCATTATCTCTACCAGGATTTTAGCATGGCTGCCATGACAGCGCCCAAGCATTATAAGGAATGAATACCTGTCACAGACCCATTACCCTCACCTGGGTGGAGTGTGGAAAATGTAGAGTAATGTCTTGTCAAAGGACATTAGTAATAATGTTGATCACTCCTTCCTTTACTTTCACCTTATTCTTGGTGTACGTACACAACACAAATAAACAAAATTAAAAAATTAAAAAAACGGTCTCTTGTAAGTGTTTAATTAGAAAAATTAATCCCATTATCATCATTCTTTCTTTCCCTTTCCATTATAATTTTTCATTAAATTCCTCTAAGTGCCACATAAGCGGGTTCTTCCGATGAAAGAATATATCAACAGCTTTTTCAGTAAGGCTACCACATGGTGTTACCGAAAGCCTCAACTTGTGATTTGATATATTTTTTAAAATCTCTACCTGTTTTCGATTTGTGTTTGCCAGAGTGCGGTGGTCGATGAAGTCCATTCTCCTGCTGTGATAATCGCCGAGCAAGCTGGTGATCTCTTGTCATCTGCTCCGCTTCAATCCTCTTCTTCCTGGCAGCTTCCATTTTCCTCTTCTCCTCCATCTGCATCCTCTTGGCAAGCATCTATGCATATTTGGATGATATTGGCAGTTTAATACATCTCACAACATTGATTAATTCATTATTATTGACTACTCCAATAGAGTATAAAACATTGACAGCTAATAGAGCAGAAATGGTGAACTACTGTACATATCTTGTCCTATTAAACTCCTACTACAACTACTTTTATTATTACATGTACTACTACTTCTACCATTATTATTATTTTACTATTACCTTGACAACTACTACTAAAAATACTACTACAGCTACTACTACTACTACTACTACTACTACTACTACTACTACTACTACCACCACTACTACTACTACCACTACTACCACTACTACCACTACTACCACTACTACTACTACTACTACTACTACTACTACTACTACTACCACTACTACTACTAATTCTACTATCATTACTACTTTTACTACTACATGTACGACTACTACTACTGCTACCACCACTTCTAAAATAAAGTCTAATTCTGAAAACGTTTTATTCAAGGTTGTAAGAAGGCCCCTAGTTATTCTGAAGAAAAGGTTAAATATTGATTAGAATCTGCTCCACAAACCTCATCTGATTCCTGAGAACAGCTTAGAACAGACATGGTTTACTACTACTACTAATACTACTACTACTACTGCTGCTACACTACTACTACTACTACTACTACTACTACCACTACCACAACTACTACTACCACCACTCTTACTACTTCTACCACTACGACTACTAATATCACTACTACTACTACTACTACTACTACTATAACTCCCACCACTACTTAAACAAAGAGTAATTCTTGAAAAATAAAAGATTATATTCAAAGTTGAAAGAAGCCCTTAGTTATTCCACAGAAAAGGTTAAATATCGATTAGAAGCTGCTCCACAAACCTCATCTGATTCCTGAGAACAGCTAAGAACAGACATGGTTTACTACTACTACTACTAATACTACTACTACTACACTACTACTACTACTACTACTACTACTACTACTACCACTCCTACTACCACTACGACTACGCTTACTTCTACTACTACTACTACTACTGCTGCTGCCACTACCACTACCACTATTACTACTCCCACTCTCACCACCACCACCACAACCACCACCACAACTAAAATTAAGAGTAATTTTTTTTTTTTTAAGAAGAAGTTATTCAAAGTTGAAAGAAGCCCCTAGTTATTCTGAAGAAAAGGTTAAATATTGATTAGAAGCTGCTCCACAAACCTCATCTGATTCCTGTGCCTGTAGAGCTTTCTCTTGCTCTTCCTGTATCATCTGAATCTGAAGGATTCTGGCTCTTTCTCTGTCCTCCTCCTCCCTGTGACACAAAAAGAAGAAGAAGAAAAGAAAAGAATAACATTTAATTGAGTTTTTAGGCAGAAACCTAACACCATTCGAGGTTTAAACTTTAAAGGCCCACATTTACGCTTTACTTAAATGACTCGTAGAAAATTAATTTGAACTACAATGTACTGTGTGATAAAGGTTCCTACATCATAAACAGTACCTTTTATTCATAATGAAAATCATAAGGACAGAGGCTGAAAGCCTTCCAAAATCTAATCAATTACTGGCAATCTCCTTTTATGATACATACATGACTGAGATTAAAGATTATGGTTTTTGAGACACTGCAAGAAAGTGAGATGGGCATACATGTACATGTCACCAGAAAATCTGACAATCCAAAACAGGGCTAAAAAGATCATACATCGTCTTCCATCTAATGAAAAAGGTACTAATGAACAATTGTACATTTAGCAGTATTATCAGTATTACATGTATATGTATATCAGTATCGTTATTACTATTTCTAAAGCATAAACAGTAACCGTTTCTGTTATAATGGATTGTGCGCTACATGAAAGTCACTGAACAAAGCAGCCAACTCAAGTTTGTCTTAATACACAGCTCCACAAAATGTAACAATTCATTTCCCACTGGATGATTGATAGATCTATATATTTTATTCCTTTTTTGTGGGTGGGGGGAGGTTGTTATTTACAAAGGTTGCCCCTGACAACAACAAAACAACTATTGCATGCTAAACTCATTAGCAGTCAGCAGAGCACAAGCATTCATCATGTTCAGTTGCATTCACACTCTGGTCTTTAAAGAGATTGTTTAACAATGTTAAATCTGAGATGCACGGCCCTACGTGTTATCAGTGTCTGTGATATGGTGTAATATTGAAGCCCTAAATAAATTGCGCTTCAAAAAAGTAAAAATCTTTGAGTGACCGGTTGTCCCTAAGGGCGTTGGCTCCATAAGCATATTCAAACCATTTGTTCCTATCTTGAGCAATTCTAAATGCCTTCTGGAAGGTGCTGCCTACTAGGATGTCACTTGCCCATCTCTACCCTGGTATATCTTGCCTATTTGTTCCAACAACAGCATTTAGCAGTGATCGCATAATATAGCCCAGTGCATATGACGGATCACCATAGCAGCTTACTAAAGAATACAAAGCTGTATTTCTCAGTTTTCACCTCCGTAATTGTAGCAAAATGTGCCCCTTCTACATGTAAGTTGGCTAACATGAGGATGATGATCATGGGGAATCACCCATGAGTGAGCTCGACTGTTCACTCTTGCTTAATACCGAGTTACCCACAGGCTTCCTTGTGAGAGTAATATAATGGTGTGAGCACTACCTCACATGAAAACATTAACAGTATACCTGTATATATTTCCAAGGGGCATTCATACTTGATACGCCCAAAGGTACTATACCTCATAAAAGTAAAGTCACAATCTGAACATGGCTACCATACTATAGGCATTAGAAAAAATGTTCTATTCTCCTACCAGTACCCATGCAATCAGTCTGGCATACACATTGAAGCAAATAACTCATTTACGCAGGAGGCAAACGAGTACATTTATTCCTTACTCCACCAACCACTCGTAAAAATATATCACGTTCAGAATCACGCACCTGATTTCTTCCATGATGAAAGATGAGGGTACTATCAGAGTTAAAATCAAAAGCACAGTGGATTGCAAATAAAACCACACCTGTAATATGAATACCCTGCCTAATACACATATAATACACACATAATTACACTGGTCTGTAATCTGCTTTAAATGGATACTACACAATGGGTTCATGGATGACAAATTTTGACATATTTCTTCATTTTTGTTCACAAAAGCTCCAAAATAGAGTTATCAATAAACCAGTTAGCTTTTTGTTCCTGTATTCAAAGGTAATAACCATGATTTGAAACCCGACTACAACTTGCTTTTGAAAGCAACTGCAATGGGATTACATTCTTAATTTTCAGATATGTTCTTTATCTTTTGTTTTGTTTCTTGTAATACTGTAGGGGGGAGGGGGGTTTGCATCGACCTCAAAATCCCAATTTCTTATACCGTAAATAACGTTGTATAAACCGCCCTCGTGTATTAACCGCACCCCTCTTTTTCGCCCTTAAAAAAAAAAAAAAAAAAAAAAAAAAACCTTTTTTTTTTTTTTTTGCCGAGATTTTTTTTTTGTGTGTAAGATCATTACGGTACTGTAAATTAAAAAACAGTAGGGACCTAGGATAGAACCTTGTGGTACACCATGTAATAGAAGAAAAATTGGAGGAATTATTATTATAAACTACATATTGAGATCTATCAGAAAGATTACTTTCAAACCAAGATGACAGACAAATTTGAGTGTTGTTCTAGTTTCCGAGTGGTGAGTCAACACACCGATTACCGAGCTGGGAGACATTGCCAGGCATAGCGCCAGGTGGAGGGGCATAAATTGAAACTTTAAAAAAAAAAAAAAAACATTTTTTTTTTTTCGTTTTTTTTTTTTGGTGTACCGTGTATAAACCGCACCCCCGACTTTGAATTTTTTTCGGCGGCAAAAAAGTGCGGTTTATACACCGTTATATACGGTATTTGTCTTTGAATTTGTTTTTAGTCATATGCTTTTGTATATAATTTTAATGGATATTATGCAATAAACAAATTGAATCGATTTTGAAAATAATATGTCATGGCCTAGAATTTTCATATACATAGCACAGGGAGGTGGAATTACAAGGAGGTGAAACTCGAAGTTTTCTTTTTGAACCAATGCTCCAAGCCGACCAGGGCAGTGTTTTTTAGATTATCAAATTACTGCCGCGCTAGCGCGCCAGCAGCACTCGTAAATCGAGCATCGCTGATGAGTGACAGCGCTAACCCGGAAGTAAGGTCGAGTGCGTGACGTCACTCGGCGCAGTATTGGTACGGCATGCCGTATGTATATGTAGCGTAGTGCAAACATGGCTGCTTTCTCAACTGAAGAAACTCTTACGTTTTCCCCAGATGGATGGGAGGATGACAGGTTTGTTGACGCTACATGTATTTGTGGGGTTCCTTCTACGGAAAACATGGTACAATGCGACGGTGAAGCTTGTCCCATATTCTTATACCATCGAGACTGTGTCGCCATCGGTAGCGAAGACTTCCCCGACTCGAGCTCTGCGACTGCGGTTTGGTATTGCGACTTTTGTAGACCTTCTTCTACCGACACCGCCGGTATAACTAATTCTACTACTACTACTGGCCCTGCGCCTACATCATCGACATCAAAAACACCGAGCACAAAATCATCGGATGAAAACAGTAGGTTTCAGAGCCAGCAGGCATATTTTTTGTTTAAATAATTTTAATCTCAGTTTTTTTATGGTTGCACTGACTTGCAGATCGAACGACCCCCCCCCCCCCCCCCAAAAAAAAGGGGCAAATGCAAATGCACCGATTCTGATCATGATCTAAATAAATCTTAGAAGTTCAACTCTAAATGTTAAAGCCTACCGTTAGACTTAGACGCGTTAGAGGCATTATCATTTATGGCTCTCGATTTCGTTTTTTTTGTTTTTGTTTGTTTTTGTTTTTGCCAAATGGCAAGCAAATCACTTTTTGTCATCATTCATTAATCATGCTCACATACTATTCATTTGTTTGCCATTTGTCATAGTCGTACTCAGTCACATAGTATTCGCATATAGCAGGTTTTCTGATCTCATTAACTTATATTATAAATATAACTCATGTATCACTATCACTTAATCTAGTCTTTGTAATTGTAGTCAGGGTAAATTAGACCTAGATTCTAGGTCTATCCCTAGATCTATATATCAATATTTTTGATATAAATCATTTTCAATTTCAGGTACAGATACTTCAGGAAGCAAGCAGAAAGAAAGTGAAATCAGTCGGCCTAATCCGAGGACAAAAAGGAAAATTTGTAAGTAATTTTAAATTAAATCTATCTAGAGGTACCGTTAGATCTAAAAAAAAATCATTTCATATAGACATGCATTGGAACCCCCCCCCCCCATGAATAATCCAATTAAAAATCCTCCTTAAATCTAATTGATTTATCTTATGAATAGACCTCTATGTGTGTGTGGCTCAATTTTTTTTTTTAATCATGAACAAAAACCCAGATACAGTCAACCTCAGATCCAAATCCAGGATTTTTCAAGTAGGGAAGAGAGGAGTCTAGCACAAGCTTAAAAAGGGGGTGCTTTCGAAACAAGCTAAAAAAGACAAGAAACTCCGCCGAAGGGGGTGGGGGTGGTGGATTCATTTTTGATTAATGCAAGGTTGACTCTATTTGAAAATTTAGCCAAACATATACGTGATATTGCATCATATTGATTGAACAAAAATCTTCTACATGTATCTCTCTTCTCTTGTTAACAGTTAAATGGAATCCTCAACTAAAGAAGGAGAGTCTCCTCCAGAAGGCCAAGGACTTGGTATCAAACCTTTTTCAGCAGATCACCAAGAACGAATTTTACGAAGGTACTGACATTGCGGCCTGTGCAGCCAAGGTTGATCTCAATGCAGCCTCCTTTATTACCTTTGCAGAGACTGCAGTATCGATGGTATGGGATTGTGCTGCAAGTGGCAAGGGTAATTGTGTTGGTCCACAAATGAACACAGCAATATTCCAAAGCTTTCACAAGCTCAGATGTGGGAAGGACATCATGGCAGCATGGGAGGCCTTTTTAGAATTACAAACAATTAGCACAACAAAGTTGGTGAGAATGGGCCTCCTGCAGTACATTTTGAGATGTGTATTAGAAGAGATCATGAGGCAACTTCAAGAAGAAAAAACGTCTGTAGAAGAAAATTATCCTTCAATGGCAAAAGAAGAAGAAGGCGTTTTGAGATATGTTGCTGGATTTGTGCCTTTTGCCCTTCTGAAAAAATATTCGAGAATGAAGTCTCCATTGGGGAAAAGATTTAAGGATATTTTGATTACATGGAAAATAGAAAGTGACAATGAAACTGAAGCAGATTCGTTCCTGGCGTATACTTCAGCTTGGATTACTTATCAAAATAGGGGGGGGGGGGGGGGGTTTATACAAGGTTTCTGACAAAGTTTACAAGTTTTTTAGATCAATGGAGATAGTTGTAAGGAGGCAACTTTCAATGCACAAACTTGTAGGGAATGCTGCATCTGCAAAAGAAATATTGGAAAGTGCAATAAGGTCAAACATTTTTACTGAGAAATGCTGGGAGGTGTTAATATGTGACCATCTAAGTAGGGATGAATCAGAGAACCTGTTCACCACTATTATAAACTACTACATAAAGATCAGAATGAATGGCTTTGTGAAAGTTTATGTCAATTTGAAGAAGAGAGAACATGCAAGTAAAGGTATGAAAGGAAGAAAGGCTCTCAGAAAAGAGCTAAAAATGCAATCAGATAAGTTAACAATGAACATAACGTAAAGTGAAGTGACATCTGCATGGTTTATTGCAAGAATGTGAATGAATACAGGTACATGTAGCAGTTAATATTTGTAATTAACAAGTAACAACATTAAGTAACACTGCTGACTAAAATCATCTGCTTCTGTTGCTTACCGACATAGGTATCATAAATATAATGTGTCTGGAACATCAAATACTTGTTGAGCATGTTATTGTCAGATAGGTTCTTAAAAATACACAAAGGTACATGTACGTGTACATGTATAATTGATATTATGGTTATTTGTAAATTTTACACATGACATCAGGTAAAACTTCTTCGCTTAAATCATCATGAATTTATTCTGAACAAATGCATTATTAAGTTATTCATGATTGCAGATATTGACAATGAATTGAGAACCCAACTTGATTATTTTTTAGGTATGGGTCCTATGGGAAGAAGAATAACTAAATGTTGATTTTGGAAGTGTTATTGGTGAGATTATAAATACTAGTAGAAATGCAGGATAAAAAACAATTAATTGTTGTGCTTGTTCATCTCGGAAAAATGAATTTATTTGTAACAACCTAACAGTATTTTGTGTTTATGATTTAAAATGTTGACAAGAGTGTACATGTACATAAATTACTGAACCTTTTTCTCTGGAAAGTTGTATATCATGTTATGGATGAAATAATTTTGGAACAAATTCAAGTGCTGAGTTTATTTCAAGGTTAGACGTTTGTACCACCTCTTATGAGCTTATGAGCATAAACTAGGCTAGGATAACATGAATACTTTTTTTTCCAAGATTAAAACAAATACCAATCAAAGTTCTAAATGTACGTACATGAATATGGTAATAAAATATACACTACACCTTTTCTATTCACGATATTGTATTAAACTACACTGTATTTATAGTTCGACACTGGTTTGAAGAATGTTGGCTGAAATTACGTAATGTACAGTAGTAAGAAACTCATGTTATGCAATAGGCATTACCGGTAAGCCTATAATACTGTTTTCATCATACATGACATGTACTTAACAACTATCAGGATATGAATTATATGTACATTGTGTTGCGAGTGATCATCTATGCCATTTGATGTAATTATTAAAGAGACCTAAAAAGTAACAATCATTATAGAACATGCTATACAAAGTTGGATATTCTTGTACCAACATCAATCATAGAAATAAATTGATCACTAAGACAATATCAATACTGTAAAATGTTAACTATACATAGGTGTCTCTCTTCATGATAGCAATGATGATGGTATTAATGATACCAATTATGATGGGAAAGATAGAAATGATGATGATGATGACAGTGATGAAAATAGTGATAAAATGATGATTGATGAATAAGTATGATGATGTAAATTATGGTAATAGTGATGACTGATGATAGTTATGATGGTAATGATAAATGAGTAATGATGATGAATAATAATAGAAATGGTGGTGATAAATGCAAATTACTGTACTTACGATGGTGACAAAGACTTATTTAGAGGCAGAATGCATAACTTATCCTTTTACCCATATTGAACTAAATTTTCTTATAAGGACCCTACAACCCAAATTCAAGGTTATTCAAGTTTATTTAACAATTAATGAAACATATCTAGATGGTTGAATAACAAGTAGGCCCATGTCCTCAATATGGGCTTGGTGCAAATCAGAAAATGCTGATAGCAGGTCTGTAGGTCTAGAATCTTCTTCTTTGGTGCTGGATTGTTCATGAAGTTCAAATTCATGAACAACAATGTTAAGTGATCCTCTTTGTGCATGAGCCTTCTTCCTCTGTTTCAAATTCCATCTTATGAGTTTCTGATCACAAGACTCACAAATCATCAAAGGATGAACATCGACGTTGTCTGTATCAAAGTCAACAGATAGTGCCTCCCTTGCCAAGTTCACCCACTTCTCCTTTGGAATACCACGGCGTGTTATTGGCTTTCCACAAAGCCTGGATAAGCCCTGGTGACTGATAGCGGTAGACATCATCAACATCAGTGTGTGGAACTACTCGCGGCGTATGATTCTGTAGATATTGAAAATATGGAGGAAAATTAATAAAATAACTTGTAAGAGACTTTATAAATTAGCAATTTTCAACTCTACATCACACAAAATGTTCCCATATTTAAAGGAGAAGTCCACCAAGAACATTTCTGAATACATGTAGGTCATCGAACATTTAAGTAAATTCAGATAAAAAATAAATGTCCTGAACATTTGAAGTTTTGATCGAAAACAAAACAAACACAACTCTAGGTGTACTCATCAGCTCAGGGAGGTTTTAATCAACATTGAATTTATGACCATGTGTATTATCTGTAGAAAGTTATACTCTTTAATAGATCTACTTGCTTTATCATTATGATTTTTGTTTGTTCAGCATTGTTTATCTACATGTTCATGCATGTACATTGCATTGGCATGTCCACCGTCATATGTGTGGGTGATTGAACGCCCCCCCCCCCAAAAAAAAAAAATAAAATAATAATAATAATAATAAATAAAAAAAAAATAAATAATAATAATAATAATAGAGTTCTAATAAAAAAAATAAAAAAAAAAAATTGTTGATTGTCATCTACAATTTTTGCATCAACAAATTTCCTTACATATCTGGCATATTAATAATATTAGATCCCCATATTCACTCGATATTCTGCTAGATCCTTCTTTCTACAAAAGCGTTTTTTCCTGCCAGACTTCCCTATTTAATTTTTTTTTGGATCTGCTGATGTATAATACTAATAGACTAATATATTCTAGAGCCTAATAATTTATTGCTCCAGGAGTCCAGATGCATGAATTTTTCCCCCACTTACTAATAATAAATAACCTGCAAAGTGCAAGCTGGAATTTTGAAGAGTCCAACTCCGACTCCAAGTTCCACCTCGTTGTTATTACTAATATCATCATTTATACAGCATTTTCATTACTGTTGTTGTTGTTTTCTTGAGACATGACAGACTGTACTGTAGATCTAGATTATGTATAGATCTAGTATTATTATTTGATTTTTGTATTTTTTCTTGTCAGGTAAACTCAAGACAAGTTATCATGGTTATTTACTCATTATACCTCCCGAATCAATAGGCACCCTTATCGATCGATGTGCACGAGAATATCTTTACTTCCGGGTAGAAACCCGAGAATCTTTGGATTTTTCGAAATTTGTGTGAATTTTAAAAAATCACAAAAAAAAAACACGCAGGAACATATGCATGGGACTAAAACTAGTTGCAAGATTGAAGTCCGTTCTTTTCGATCGAAAATTAATCAATATGCACTTTTTGTCGGAAGTTATAGGCATTCCATATCTCATATTTATGTATAAATTTCATAAAATAATCGTACTCACATCGTATTATCGTTATTTCTTGACCGATTTCGCTGAAACAAAGACTCGAATACTGCTGTAGGAATACCCTTTGTTCGGAACCGTAGTGCGCATGTGTAAAGTTAAACAGGGAGCACTGCGCAGCCATAAAGCATTGATATAGCTTTTCGCATATGTCTTTGCCTAAAAGGGCGATGAGCTGGGGAGGTGGGAGAACGCTTAAAAGTCGGCACGGAGCTTGGAACCTCAAAGTGAGCGGAATGACCTTGCTCTCGCATTTGTTTACAAGTCAGCGCTGGAAAATGGCTAACTCTTACGTAACCTTGCATAACCATTAGCTCGGTGGCTTTGAAATCGCTGTGTGTGACAGATTGATCACTGCCATTTCCAGCCATTTGATTAGTTCTAATCCAACGAAAGATACCCTAGGGTATCGTCAATTCGAGTTTCACCTCCTTGTAATTCCACCTCCCTGCATAGCATTATCAAAACTGTGTAGCATTGGCAACCTCTCTCTCGGGACTCTGGGGGAAAAAGGCCCAATTATCTGTAAATCGTAGGAACTTCACACCAGTAACACAACTTCCTACAAATGTGAAGCCAATTCTTATCTCCTACTGAAAGAGGTAAAAAAAATATTAAAAAAATGTAATACCACACTCTGAAAACTTATGGTACCATTAACTCTTAAAGGTAAAGACCAGTATTGGAAACGCCCCAATTTCAAAAAATGAAATGTAAGCTCTTATTACCAGTCATGTGAAAGAATATGTTTTGAATAATGCATGATGATAAAAATGTTGACAGGAAACCGCCTACTAATTGATATATTAGGTAAATTAGTGTATCTCTCGCCTGTTGAGAGATACAAATGCACGTGTCGCGCACGTGTGTGTAGTCCCATATACATCTTTCTGTGTACAGTGATTTTAACTTCATGAAGACTTGGCCAAATTTCTTATCATTTTGATGATTCCAGAACCTTGCAGTACATCTATGCTAGATGATCAACCTTTTCTGATCGATTTCACAATGCAATCGCATGACCATAACTGGTCTTTAGCTTTAAGGAAAATCTATAAATATACTCAAAATCTACTCCCATTACAATTCTTTAAAAACCCAGTTGCAGTCGAATTGTAAAGTGGCTGTCGGCCTACAGCATTCTTACAATTTTATGTTTCTCTCTGCGATCTCATGCTCCTCCCTGAAAGCTTCGAGGGCGGATTCCTTAGCAACATCCTTAGCAACCTCCCGATCTCCCCTCACGGTCCGTCTCCGGGAGATGTTTCCACTGTAATGGGTCACATCTGAAATGGAATTTGAAGAAGAAGAAGATTTCAATGTCATGTTCTAAGAACCGAAAAACTTGTGAAAATAAAATGAGGGACTATGAAAAGGGAATTTGAAAGTGCAACAGTACTGCAGTGTACATGTATATATATGGATGAGCAGATCTATAAGAAAAATCACAACATTTTTATATTTCGATAATCGCTACTCCTGGTTCGATTTTGAGATCTGCATACATAATGTATATAATAAAGTTGCTTTTCTAAAATTCCTTTTATAAAATGACCTTGCTAAAAAATGTAATTTACATGCACCAGGTTGTACTTCATGGTAGATTTCACTACCAAAATGACAAAAGTACAATAAGATCATGATGAACAACCTATCATAAATCATAGACACTGAACATGCTGGCAGCCTAATAATGGGTGATTTGGTGAATTTCACAGCCTTCTGACTGCACACATAACCGAAAAAACATTGTATGGTCACTACATTATAATAACAGAAAGAAACGTGACTAACTTTTTATATCGATTGTTTTGGAAAAATATGAAAAGGAGTTTTAAACAAGTACATTAATACATAGTTACATACATATTGTAGGCTTACATAAATGGAAATGTATTTCAGCAAAAAAGTAGATTGGCCCAAATTTGATTGTGTATATAACCACAGTACAAGGGCGTGACAAGAACCATATTGTATTTATACAGTAAACCAGCTACATTCTTATGATTGTGAACCTGAATATACAATAAAGTTCATGAATGTGTTTGTCTGCGTTCCATGAAAAAGAATAGTTGTTGCCATAGAGTTTACTGAACATGCTTAAATACTGTGGTGTTTGTGCATAATATTGATCTGTGTGCAAAGTTTTCCAATTATCAGCTTCTGAAACAATTCATCTGTCGGTGGTATTGCACAACTCCACAATCTTGTTTGTTTGGAGTCAGAAGGTCTTGCTTTTTATACTTTTCTAAGCTAACGTCCTTCTGGTTCCAAAGAGACAATATATTTGATATACTGTAATACTACACACACACCAACTCCAAACCGACTGCTAATTAATACACAAGTTGGCTATTCAGGTCATGACATTTTCTATGTCATGCGTTCTTTCACAAAACTCTTGTACTGTAAGTAAAAGTTCACCGACATCCTATTGAAACGCCTGTGCAATTGGATACTGTAATTAACGGTGTATTAACCGCACTTTTTTGCCGCCGAAAAAAAACTCAAAGTCAGGGGTGCCTCTTATACACGGTACACAATTTTTAATTTTTTTTTAGGGCGAAAAAGAGGGGTGCGGTTAATAACGAGGGCAGTTTATACACAGTTAATTACGGTACATGCGTTTCAATAGGTTGTCAGCGAACTAGTGCTTACACTGTACATGTATATGTATGATAGTTTTGTGAAAAGCTTCCCTTGGTGCCGGTCTTTTCAGTATGAATGGGGTTTAAATGAACTAATAGGAATGGGGCATTAGGTTATGAATCATCATACACAGTATTCATTTTGACCTACATGTATATGTACACATCATACTTTTGTAAGTAAACAGAGTGGGTATTTTAAAATTATCTATAAGCAAACTGTACTTAAAGTTCGATATAAACACAAAGTGTTTGACCATGCATGTACTGTACAGTAGGCCTACATACAAGTCATTGAATATGATCAAACTATATATACTGCATGTACATGTACATGTACATAGACAGGCCTACACCATAGTCATACATATTGCAATTAACAATAATATTACTGTTATACATGTATGTATACTGTGTAAAACAAGACTGATTATAATTAAAGTCCCTTATTAAATACAAACCTACAAACAATCAATGCATATAAATCAATACTTTCGTACAACCCTGAAGGGCGTTAACCCTGTGCAATTAAGGGTATGTACTGTATACGTTTTTTCCTGTTTACTGTCATCTACGATCTGACAAATAACGTTGTCTATACCTAAATGTAGTTGTCTATCAATTGAACTTGAAATATTGATTCATCCTCAATTATCCTCATTATGTTATACCCAGTTTAACTTCATTGAATGCACTCTGTAAACTCTTTGCTCACTCTCTTAAAGTTCTCTATATTTTCTTCTCTGCTCACCCCACCTCCTCTGCCTACAGTGTACATGTACCTCCAGTCCTCTTCTACTCTCTCGCTCTGTCTGTCGGCATCCTTTTCATATCAAATTGATTTAGCATTATAACCTACCGGTACCCACTCTAATTTGCATTATTACGGTAACTGTCCATGATTAAGATAAATCCTTTTTGAAAATTGATTTGCAAATTGATTTGTAAACTTATACCAGTGAAAGCCATTTTTTTAAATGAACAATAAATACTTGTAATGTAATGTACTGTACATACAGCTGTATGATACACTGCTCAGCTGACAATTTTGAACAATAACAAAATTGCTACATGTACATATATACATGTACAATATGTTGTAAGTGTAACTTCAAATAACCTGTATACTAAATTCAATTTGCAATGAATTTGCATGAGAAAAATTCAATCACTTCTTTTGATTTTCGATGTCAAAGTCCAGAGAACAAGCACAAAAGAATTGTTAGACCAAATACACATGTACATGTATCAAGGACATTCAGGAAAGGCATGCAAACAAACACAATACCATGGTGAACTGCATACATGTACTACATGTATATTTTTTGTAGCAAAATTAAATTAAAGATAAACTTGAGTTCTGGTAAAAAAAGAAAATGAATTCTCACAGAATCTAACGAAACTCACACTGAATGTTCAAGATTACAAATAAATGTCATGTGCCAAACAATTTTGGAAGAAAATGTATACTGGCTGAGTAATGAGTATAGAAAGATAAGGAAATCAGGGTAGTACTATCCCGACACCATGTGTGTTGTCCCATTCTGTGTAAGTGATTGTTACTTTACCAAGACTCTGCCAAATTTATGATGATTTTGATGACTCAAGAACCTTGCATTACACACCATTACTTACATGCTACATGTATATGATCAACTTTTCTGATCCATTCCTCACCTTTTCTTTCACAATGCAATCGCATTACCAGAACTCAAGTTTATCTTTAAGCTCAATTTACAGGAACCTTACATACATGTACAGTACATGTATTGTAACTAAATTTAAGTTCAATTTTACATTTGCATTGATTTTGTCATTTAGAAGTTCTCCTACATCTGTAGTATAACAACTTGTCAAATCATATAAACAAGTACATGTATGATTATATCAAGATATCTCACCATTGAAATACAAGTAATTACACAATTCATAACAAGAATATTTGTGAAACTGTACAAATCATATTTTAGTATCATTACAAGAGAGAGAGAAAGAGAGAGAGAGAGAGGGCAGGGAATTAGAGGGGAGATGAGGGGAGTGGAGTAAGGGGGTGGATAACGGGAGAAAACTAAATAATGATTGAAAGTTAGGGAAGAGGGGTGGGGTCGGACAAAGATGGGAGGGGAGAGAGAGAAAGAAAAGGAAAAGGATGGAGAGCTATGGGAGAGGGGGACAGGACGGGAGGGGAAGGGTGAGGGGAAGGGTAAGGCGAGTGGAGGGGAGGGACAAAGAGGAAGAGGATGGAGCTAAATGCAATGTGTAAGGGGGAAGAGAGAGGAAATGGCGAGGGAGAGGGAGAAGAAATGAAAGGAGAAGAAATGAAAGGAGGAGATAAAGTAATCATGTGGATGTTTTTTTTGTCAGAAAAATTCCCCTAACAGTATTAAAACTGCCTTTAAAATCACAGTACATGTACATGTACATTAACTTTCTGACATGATTTTAGTATTCTACAGTAGATGCATAATATTTGGTCATATTTGCAGATAAACATTGGATAACACATATGAAGTACCATAGAGGACTAGACAATAATGCTCATTCCTAGTTTCCTACCCTCTTGTAATTACCACTTGAAGCACTCAATGGTCTTGATCCTGGTAGTTGGTAAACAAGAGTGAACCTTGAAACTTGACAGAGTAACAATAGGCCTGTCCTCATCAGCTCGAAATTGCCAAATAGTCTGCTATTTCTGATTTGGGAAATAATCCTGAAGTTACAAATCGCGTCCTTATCAGCTCGAGACTTGACCTCGAAACTTGAAACTCAAGCTCAAGAAATTAGCTCGAGATATTTTGCTCAGCCTTCGGGCAGGTGAAGACGCACCGAACAAATACACTGTAGCGGGATATTTTGCCAAATAGCGGGATATTTTGCAAACTAACCCAAGATATCTTGGGATGATTATCTCAACCAAATATCCCGCTATTTGCAACTTCGAGCTGATGAAGACGCAAGTTAACTGGATAATTTGCGATCGGGATAGTTCAAATAGCGGGATATTTGACAATCTACATGTACTGTAGAGCTGATGAAGAAAGGCCCAATGAATGAAGCACAAGTAGCCTTTGCACTTCTCATATTTTCCTCATATTTTCTTCACAATTCCCACGGCCATTTCCCAGATGTCAACACTGTTTCAACATAGGGTCATTCCATGTCAAATCACCCAAAAAATCTGAAAATCTGAACCCGACCATTTTTGATTTTGATGAAACTTAGTGTACTTGTTAAGTGTGATCTCACAGCACCAAATCCAAAATTTTAGGTCAATTGGGTGAGGGGTTTGGGGGATACGGCCAACCAAATTTTGAGATATTTGCAAAAATGGGGGTGGCGGGCCTACCTTTGAACCCTTGTATCTCGGGACCTAATGGGTCAATCTTCACAAAATTTGTATTGTTGGAAAGGGTATTCAATAAGGATTCCAAATCTGCCGCCATTTTGAAAATTTGTACATGTTGGGGTACTTTGACCTCTTGACCTAAGATTTGACCTTGAAATTGACCTTGTGGATCACGTAACCTTGACAACATTTTTCATGAAATGCAATCTCTGACATGTTCACTTAAACATATAAAAGTTTCAGAGATATAATATTTTTTGTTTAGGAGCAATAAGGATTGAAAGTATCCATACTTACAGATATTCACAATAAACCCTATTATAATGTATACAATACATGCAATATGCACAGTACAAAAAATCTTCCACATGCTTTTTTGTTCTAGTCATACCCATTCTAAATGTCAGCAGTACTTGAATAGAAATAAAATGACAAGTTCAAGGCCTAAAGGGTTAAAAGGATGTAAGACTTCGGCCTCTGAGTCGGTTCTAGGATAATTACCCCCCCCCCCCGAGGACAATTACCCCCGAGGACTATCACACCCAGAGGACAATTAACCCCAGAAAATTACCTCCTAGGACAATCTATCCCCCCCCCCACCCGAGGACAAGTACCCCCCCCCTGGAAAATTACCCCCCAAGGATAATTACCTCCCCCCAAAAAATCTGCTTTGATTAAAACAAACTTATTATCAGGATGGACTTCCCCTTTAACGAATAAGGAGGGGGGGGGTATTGTCCTAGGGGGTAATTGTCCGGGGGGTAATTGTCTTAGGGTGTAATTGTCCTCGGGGGGGGGGGGGACAGATTGTCCTAGAAGGTAATTTTCTGGGGGTAATTTTCCTATGGGTGTGATAGTCCTCGGGGGGGGGGGGGGGGGGGGACATTTCCTCGGGGTTAGTTTTCCAGGGGGGGTAATTATCCTAGAACCGACTCAGAGGCCTAAAGCCGTACATCCTGTTAACCCTTTAGGCCTATATGAACTTAGAATGGATATGCCTAGAACAAAAAAGCATGTTGAAGATGTACATACTTTTGTACTGTGCATATTGCATGTATTGTATACATTATAATAGGGTTTATTGTGAATATCTGTAAGTACGGATACTTTCAATCCTTATTGCTCCTAAACAAAAAATATTATATCTCTGAAACTTTTATATGTTTTAGTGAACATGTCAGAGATTGCATTTCATGAAAAATGTTGTCAAGGTTACGTGATCCACAAGGTCAATTTCAAGGTCAAATCTTAGGTCAAGAGGTCAAAGTACCCCAACATGTACAAATTTTCAAAATGGCGGCAGATTTGGAATCCTTATTGAATACCTTTTCCAATAATACAAATTTTGTGAAGATTGACCCATTAGGTCCCGAAATACAAGGGTTCAAAGGTAGGCCCGCCACCCCCATTTTTGAAAAAATCTCAAAATTTGGTGGGCCGTATCTCCCAAACCCCTCACCCGATTGACCTAAAATTTTGGATTTGGTGCTGTGAGATCACACTCAACAAGTACACAAATTTTCATCAAAATCAAAAATGGTCGGGTTAAAACCATTGGGTGATTTGACATGGAATGACCCCATACATTTGTCAACAAAACACGGGCCAAATGAAACATGTCATTCTACACGTCAGCCATAAAAATCATCTTTGGTTGCTTTTCTTCATATTTCCCAGAGCCCTCGTCAGCGCTGATTATCTCTGTCGAAATGTAGACACTATTCCACAATGTCAACACTCTTTCAAATTGTTTATGGACCAAATGAATGCATTATTAAATCAATTGTGTCATAAAAAAAATTAACATTAAAATAAAAAGATAAAATAACCCCAAACAATGAGCAGGATCTTGACATAAAAAGGGGAGTGGGAACACTTCTGAAATTATCTGACAAGCAAAACAAAAATATTTTATGAAGAAATGCACACAGAAATCCCAACGTTAGCATTAGCACTTCAAGCAAGAGTGCTAAATATCTACATTTAGGGCTCTTGCTGCACATGTGCAATTGTGCATAAAACATGCCACATACAATGTACACATACATGTACATGTACATGTACAATGTACATGTATATGTACAAGTACAGCAGTATCTGTATGGTTTGGTCAGCAAGTCTCTCAAGACACTCCACACTACATTTAACTTTATGATGACAGAAGCGCATTGCATAGCAAACCATACAGAACTACTTTCAGTTTTAGTGTAAATCCATGGTACATGTAGGCCTGCAATACAGAATGTCAAGATCAGATCTACAGTACTTGATAAGAGTAATTTATAACATTGAGCATGCTATTTTCACACAGTGTCATACAATGTGCAAGGAGACATCCCAGAACCCATCAGTAGTACACTGTATCAATACGGTATATCAGACAATGACAGAACCCTTCAGATTTTTGTTCACGTAAGTAAAAACACAAAGGGCACAGCTGGCAAAATTAGATGTAAACAAACCTCAAGAAATATATTCTCACATGTAAATCAAACATGGTACCCGTACTGATTATTTGTGACTCAATTCAACAGAATACAATGTACACAAGGAGAAATAAAATTTGATTAAGATTTCAATTTACAAATCCTTATGTACATGTATGTACATTGATATAGCCAGTGACAGATCCAGTCCCCCCCCCCCCCCCCCTCCCGACACACAATCCTAGATCTGCCACTGACACAGTGACACGTACATGTATGTATATCAATTACAAAGAGAGAGAGAGAGAGAAAGAGAGAGAAAGAGAGAGAGAGGGGGAGGGGGTGGACTTTTTTTTTTAAAGAGAGAAGGAAAACAAGAGGGAAGAGAATTTTGTCCATACCTACTGTACATGTATGTAGCTACATGTAAGTAAGCAACCCCCCCCCCCAAAAAAAAAAAAAATAAATAAATAAATAAATAAAAATAATAATAATAAAAAAAAATAAAAAAAAATAAATAAATAAAATAATAATAATAATAATAATAATAACAATAATAATATAAATGGATGATCTTGCTTTTCACAGAACTATTACTTGTCAGCTCCACACACAAAAAAAGTTAATTAATGAAATGAAAATTCCTGGTATCCTTTTCAGTAAAAGATACCGGGAATCTCTTCACCATGAACAAACAAATAGTTGATTATTACGTTTAATGCCCAATAGTTGAGCAAATAAACCTTGAACAAAATATTTCTAACATACTTGTACATTCTGCAGTCTGCACACAAATGCACTGACACTCCCCTTCATGATGGTACATGTACATGTAGTCATGTACATTGTTTTGCAATAATTTTGTTTGTGTTACGTTACTTTTCATGGCCACTCAATTGCTTTTCCTAAATACAGTGTTAGACATATTATTTATCATTTTGTTCTGTTTCAGTCAGAGCAACATCACTGATCAAGAAGCTCACTTTCTACAGTGTACATTTGGTGGTGCAAAGAATCTAAAATAACATTATCAAACCACAAATCTGAATAAAAGACCAAAATCTGTCTAAAGAAGAAGAAATTGAAGAAACTTGAGAATATCGAGAATGCACTTACTTTCTTCTTCCTGCAACTGATATGCCAGTGCTCCATCTTCGTATACAGACCAATTTTTGACAACTGCGGAGAGGGGGGAAGAAAGGATAATGTTGAGAAGATTAACAGATAAATATTATAATTCATGTCATTCAAACATTATTTCCTTGTTAAACCATGTTTAGATTAAATTAAAATCGCCAACGTTATTATGAACCGATGAATAATTTAGCTGTTTACTGTACATGTGAACAATTTATAGCACTGGTATCTACATGTACATATTTGAGAAAGTGACATGTACAATTATAAATCTTAAAGTATTCAATAAAGACCCAAATTCAACCAGTCCATCATCATACTTGAGTTAAATGAAAAACACAAAACATCAAATTTACAAGGGGCATGAATAATTTAGTTGTTAACTGCATATGCTTGCACTAAGTGGCTAAAGTAAAGCAAGGCAGCCGACTTCTAAAACCTTCAAAGTGAACCCCCCCCCCCCCCGACATGTATTCAAGATAAAGCTGCTACATGTACAGTAGGAGTGTCTCCTGAAATCATATCTGCAAGCAAGTTAAAAACTAATCCTCCAAGGAATAATGAGTCATGTTATCGAATCTTCAACAAGTATGTGCAAAAAGACTGAAGATATAAAAAGCTGGATGTTGAGGCCTTTTTCAGGGTGGAATGTGTTTGTACATTTAATTCATGTTGGAAAGGAATTTTGCCAATCTGTGTGGAATTAACAGTCAAGATTAAATACATGTAATATATCCTGTGATGGACAAGTGTAATGTACATGTTAGATTTAATAACATAATGTTTTTATACAATTACAAAATACACACATCAAGATGCCCTACAGTACATAGGTTTTGAAGGTAGATTCACTCCCCATATACATGTACATGTACTGGAATACTTAAGCATTAGAACATCTAATGTCAACTATTTACAATTTGTGATTTCTCTGGTACTTCAAAGCTGATACATTGCTCTTTTATTTACCAATGAAATTCTCACAGAATCAAATGAAACTCAGTCTACGTGTACAGTGTACATGTACATGTACATGTACTGTACCTGTTGAAAGACTAAAATTGAATATCAGCAGAACCATTTTGGTATGAACTGTATACATACATGTACATGTATGATCGTGTACATGTTTATTACATGTACATGTAGCTGAGTAATGCATAAAGAAAGATAAATAAAAATAAACATATGATCCCCTATGCACGGATGCGAAAAGATATTTTCGGCTTACCAGTGTTTAATTTCTACCACATTTTCATGAATGTACATAGTCATGTTTTTTCTCACCTTGTATCGGAAAAAATACAGAATGACTTTGAGAAATTGAAAATGGCTTTGCTTACAAAATGTTCAAGTGTGTCAGAATTCCCATACAACACCATAAGTATCTTTAAAGGGACTGTACATAAAATTGTCTCTGTTATCCCATAATTGAGCAGAACTGGGTCAATAGGGTCACTCATACAACAAAGGAAGTTATTAATTTTCTTCTATTTAGAAAGGGATTAACGGTTTATATAGAGTCTCAGGTCCAAAAGTCGAATTGTTAGATTAAGTGATGACCTGATTAGTGATGACCTCGTCACAAGCACGGGCAGTGGGGAAAACGATTGGGTGATTTCTTTTTTTTAATGTGTACTGTTTACTAATAATTAATATTCGGTGTAGACTATTGTATGATGGACAGGTGGGTTTAAGTTTCCAATGCATCATGGAAGAGAGCCTGCAATGCATGCATTTTCTCTTCTTCTTCTTCTGCAGAAGTACAGCTAACACTAACAGGCCACCATGTTGTTGACGTCTTCAAGGCTATTCACAGTGATAGAACCTTGTGGTACGCCATGTGTAAAAATTGGATGAATTATTATTATAAACTGCATATTGAGATCTATTACAAAGATTACTTTCAGACCAAGATGACGGACAAATTGGAGTGTTGTTCTAGTTCCAGAGTGGTGAGTCAACACACAGATTACTGAGCTGGGAGACATTGCCAGGCATAGTGCCAGGTGGAGGGGCATAAATCGAAAATTTAAAAAACAAAACAAAAAACAAAACAAAACGGGAAAACAAAACCGTCCAATTGAAAACGGAATCCGCCATGGGCGGTCGGATACCGGACGGTTAAACGTTTGACTACAGCACTAATTCACACCAGGCATCAGTCAATCTAACTCCAGTATGTACTGGGCTGCTACCGCGCATGTGTACTTTCTCTTGAGCATGTTGAATCGACGATATAAAACATGAGATGAATTGGGTTTAGGACAAGGAGTCACCCTTTTTCCTAACAAAGACTTCTTCAAATTATAACTTCAAGTGGTTGTCCGGATGCCCAGAGGAGTCTAAAGGTAAAACATCGTAGGGTAGCGCGCCCAGTATTCAGTCAGACAGCCGTTTCAACAGCTGTAACAATTAAAAAAATAATTTATGAGCCACGAAACTTGCACAAATCAGGCAGCTGAACAAATTTTCTTAACTCTCAAAATTAAATCAGATTAAGGGCCCCGGAAAAATCTCCAACTTAGCTCGAAATTGGTCAGTGTCGCACAACTTTCTGCACTTCTGCGTTCTGTTAGCACATGTGCTATGCATAGCCATATGTAAAAGTCTATTGCTAAACAACTACGTGTGCTGTCGCAATAAATTTAGTATGTGTGTGAAGAGGAGCTCTTCCGTGTTCGCTCCATAGCAGCAAATTTGCAAATGACGGAGCTCCCGGAGTTACAGTCAGCCAAGACCACAGATGACCACAACAGAACTCATGAGTCAGAAGTCAACTCAAACTCAATCAAACGAGAAAGCCATTAAAAAAAATCAGATAACAAGTCTGGCATCAACTTTTAGTTTACCTGGGAAGAAATACTCATGAATAACATTAATAATGGATACAGTAACAACTATCAACTATCATCACATCTCAATGAAAACTCTTCCGTATTTAGTTTCAACTGACAGCAACAACTTTTCGAGAATCTGCATCTGCAACCGCAGAACTATCAGCGCTGTCAACGACACCGACTAGCATCCACGCCCGAAACGTCCGGGTCAAATTAGACTTGGCGTTCCGTTATCATAACAACATTCCTCGCACATCCTCACTTTCTCACAAAAAGTGAAACCCAACAATTACATGACAACAAATACATACCTTCCTTTACACCTGGGTTATTGGCTTCTATGATAGTGCCATCCACTCCATCGGCCATTTTACTAGTGATCTGTCTCTTAGTCTGTCAATTAATAAATCTTTTTTGGTCAAATGGCTTCGCTTATTCGACTTCCAACGCTCGACGATTTCAGCAGATGCTGTGCTGTAGTTGAACAAGAGATGGCGCTGAGCCGAACTCAAAACAAATACTCTTGCACCCACGATGTTATTCTGAATAAAATAGTAAAGATGGTTACAAAGAATTCCATTGAGTCATCGTATGCTTGATGATTCACTGCAGAATGAATGAAATAATGGAGGGGGCACACATAGATAGCGCTACATTTTAAATTCATTTTTTTTTTACTCTTATGTCTTCCCCACCACTTTAAAAGTGGGCGTGGTCAATCATGGGCGTAATACGAGTAATACAAAGTTGAAGTGGATGAGCGCTAGCTTCGCCTACTTCTCTATCTTTTTAAAAGTTTTTTTGTCTCCAAGTTCATAATATTGACTTGCCATATTGAAGTAAATACTAAATAGTCAAGTTTTCTATTCATTATATGCTATGTTAGCGAGTTTATTAAAATAACACTTCATGTCGGCAGTTCAAAAAATAAATGATAGCAATATACTTTTATTATCTTACCAGTTATTTTTTACGGGCGATCTTGACAAAGGACTTTAAAAACAAAAATCATCATATGATCCCGAAAGTGTAAAATCAGTAAATCACAAAGAAATTGATAACAAATATAAGCGAATTAAATGTTACCAGTGGGGCAGACTAGTTTTTTTTTGATAAGCGATCGCTTCACAATTCATAGGACCCAACACAACCCATTAATTAAATGAGGTCAACATATTGCAAATGATTCAAATATTTTGGCGGGAAAGCCATATATTTTATATATTATTGTTGATGTAAGGGAAGGGGACTAAACCATATTATTTCAATGGATTTCTCAAAAAATAAAAAGGGAACTATGACGGGGGAGGGAAAGGAGAGTCATCCCTAAAAAGTCCTCTTTTGGGGGTAAAACTGGAGCGGACAGTAAAGCTTAATTCAATTATATATTCATTAAGAGTATCAAAACGCCTGTTTTTTTAATCACTAAATATACATCTTCCAATTGCGTTTGCACCCAAATCAGACATAACTTCATTCAAAAAAAAATTTAAGTGCGAATGCTCATACGGTAAAGGCAGAAGTGTTGGGGAGATACACTGTCGCTCATATAGTTGGAATCTTTTTTTTTTAGCCCCAATTTATGGAATTATTTTGACAATGATTTATTCCTAATAGATTTAGATAATAGTATACATTCTCAGATTTTATTGAATTATAATTTACCAGTGTTTGTTTTGCGTAGCCTTAGAGCACCATAAGGGGTTCCAAGGGGCAGAGCCCCCGGAAGCGCAGGGGTTTTAGGCATTTAATTACGGTCAGATTAGCATATTTTGATATCTTATTTGTGACACTGGCTGGTCACTAATTGGCGTGGGGTCCAGGGGGCGGAGCCCCCAGAAGCTCTAGGGTTTTAGGCATTGCATTACGGTCAAATTAGTATCCAGGGGCCCACCCTAGGGTCCTTGGTGAGGTCCAGGGGCAGAGCCCTCGGAAGCTCGGGGTTTTTAGGCATTCAATTACGGTCTGATGAGTATCGATGGGTCCATGGGGCGGAGCCCCCACAAGCTCAGGGGTTTTAGACATTTAATTACGGTCAGATTAGCATATTTTGATACCTCATTTGTGACACTGGTAGGTCACTCGGAGCCCCGCCGTTTGGCGGGCTCCGAAACTAAGGCTTATAAAATAACTATATTTTTTTACCTGCCTGTAAATTTGGGAATTTGTCATTTTCCAACAAACGCGTAAAAAAGTAATATTTACAGAAAAAGGGAGAACAAATTCCATTTCAGCACCATTTTGTAAATCACTGGTATCGAAATAGAATTAAACCACGTTTGAATTTTATTTGAGGGGGCGACTGCCCCCCCCCCCATCAGTACGCCAGTGACGAATTAAATACTGAATTAAATAGACTAGTCTTCTATTCATTATGGATGCCAAGCACTACGTATTGATACACCTCTTCACGACTGCAGTGTTTACAAAAATGAAAATAATGACATAAAAACTCACTATCTTGCTAGTTACTGCAATAAAGTCTTTACGGGAATTCTTGACATCGTCAAACGTTATTAATGGCAGTATATTGATCGACTTTCACATCGTACCTGATTTTATTTGATTTATGGGATTAATATGATTCTCTTTGCTTGTCTCTTTCCGGCTCCGCTCTTTCTCTCTCTCTCTCTCTCTCTCTATGCCATTACTCTCTCTCTCTCTCTCTCTCTCTCTCTCTTTCTCTCTCTCTTTGACTCTCACTACCCTCCCCCTTCCCTCTGCACCCCTCTCTCGCTGTGTGACACTCTATACGGGACCTGCATTGACCTGCGTACTGCAACTCAACGCTGAAGGCCTTACCCGCCCAAAGCGAGATCTGATTCCCCATATTGCAAAGGGAAATTGTGTCAATGTTATCTGTCTCCAAGAAACACACTGCGAGACAGAAGAACAGCTTCACATCGAAGGTTTTGATCTGATCTGCTTCATTCCACACAAGAAGCATGGTATTGCATCCTACGTCAAACAAGGCATGAAAGCATCCACCACTGGGCGATCTCCTGCGAACTCAGCTCTACAGTGGAGCACCTTTGAAGCTATGGGAACCCACTTCTGCAATCTGTATAAGCCACCACCGGAAGATGTTGAAATCATGCTCTTCCCAAAGATGCCCCGGAACTCCTTTGTCTGCGGAGATTTCAACAGTCGCAGCACTGCCTGGGGATACCCTAACACCAACAAGAATGGAAAGCTCATTTTTGAATGGCTTGAATCTCAGGAGCTAGTGATACTGTATAACAGCAAGGACAACCCCACATTCTACTCAGGGAGCCACAAATCATGGACTTGCCCCGACCTGTCACTGGTTTCATCAAACATCAGACACACCTGCTCAAGAACTGTCCTTCCAAAGTTCCCGAGGTCTGGCCACTGTCCAATCATCATCTCAAGCGACATCAAGCTTCAACTCTCCAACCTACCAAAGAAGAGATGGAATTTCAGAAAAGCTGACTGGCCCAAGTTCCAGGAACTCACCAACAAGCTAACATCTCGACTGCCAGACCCCTCCACCAGTAATGTGAATGACTCTTACTCTGCTTTCTGCTCCATGTTACATCAGGCGGCAAAACTCTCCATCCCCAGGGGCAGGAGACACCCGTATATTCCATGCTGGGACGAAGAATGTGACCGTCTGTACGAATCCTACACTAAGTCCAAGACCATTGAAGAAAGAGAAGCTGTAGGGAACGACCTGCTGATATCACTAGGAGAAAAGAGGAGGATTAGATGGGAAGAAGAAGTCTCTGAGATCAACTTTACCCACTCTAGTCGCAAGGCCTGGACTACCATCAACAAACTCACTGGTCGAAGCAGCGCTCCAAAACAGTGTCCTGTTACTGCAAACTCCATCGCTTCAGTCCTAGTTAACAATGGAAAGTGGCAAGATAAAACCACTGAGGCCAAAGTCCACTCTCGCTCGGTGAACTCTGAGATAAAGAACCTCCTCAAGTCCACTCCAGAGTCAACCTCCATGTCTGAAGCCTTCACCTTGGATGAGGTTGAAACTGCACTGAAATCAATAAAGTCCGGCAAAGCGCCAGGCAACGATAACATCCACACAGAGTTCCTCAAGAACATGAGTCGCAAAGCTACTTCCTGGCTACAAGCCTTTCTCTCTACCTGCATGATAACATCCACTATTCCATCAAAATGGAAGACCGCTAAAGTTATTGCCATTCTGAAGCCCAAGAAGCCTGCAGACGAACCCAAGAGCTACCGTCCAATCAGTCTGCTATCGCACATCTACAAGCTACTTGAAAGGCTGCTACTTGCCAGAATCGTTAACACTGTCGAAGAGAAGCTACCTACTACACAGGCAGGTTTCAGGAAAGGTAAATCAACCACCGACCAAGTAGTCAGGCTTGTAAACGACATAGAGACGGCCTTCCAGAAGAAGCAGAAGTTTGGTGCAGTTCTCGTCGACCTTACTGCGGCATTTGACACAGTATGGCACCGTGGCTTATACCTCAAGACCCTGCAGACCATTCCAGATGTAAGAATCGTGAAATTCATCATGCTGCTTGTACAAGACCGGTCATTTGTCCTCGAAACATCAAACGGCGAATACAGTAGGAAGAGGAAACTCCGCAATGGTGTGCCGCAAGGCTCTGTCCTCGCTCCGATACTTTTCAACATCTATGTCTCTGACATGCCCAAGGGGGAATGCATGCAGTATTCCTACACAGACGACACCGCACTGGGGTTCAACAACCACTCCTTCGAAGCAATCGAAACATCACTGGAGAAGGACCTGAAAATGCTAGCCGAGTTCTTCAACAGATGGCATCTCAAGATAAGCATACCAAAGACTGTATCCTCCGTCTTCCACCTGGCTAACCGATGCGCCAACCGAGAGCTGAATATCTCACTAGATGGGTCTAGGCTGAACTTCGTCTCAACACCAAAGTACCTAGGTGTCACTCTTGACCGAAGCCTCACCTTCCACGAGCATGCCAAAGCCACAGCTCAAAAGACCCAAGCCAGAGTGTCTCTCCTAAAGAAGCTTGCAGGGACCGGATGGGGAGCTAATTTCACCACCCTTCGCACCTCCACTCTAGCTCTTGCCTTCTCCACTGCCGAGTATGCTGCACCTGCATGGAGCCACAGCACCCATGTACACAAGGTTGATGTTGTCCTCAATGATGCTATGAGACTAATCAGCGGAACACTCACTGCAACACCAGTCAGCAACCTGCCAATATTATCTGGCATACCACCAGCTCAGCTCAGACGAGATGCGCAGTATGCTAAGCTTGCCCAAAAGCATGACAGAGATAAATGCCTTGTTCCTGCCCCCTCTGCCTTTGAAGGACAGCGTCTCCCTAGAAGACACTTTGCAACACAGGCTGCTGAGCTGCGGCCTGAGAACCCCCCCTCCACCTTAGCCACTTGGATAACAAAACGCTGGTCAGACCAGTGGAATTCGTCCACTACCAACCTGAAGGAGTTCATCCCAAAGCCCTGTGCAAAACCAAATGGCAGCGACCTCCCAAGAAAAGCCTGGGTCAACCTAAACCGTATCAGAACTGGAGTTGGCCGCACACAATATTTCCTACATAAAATTGGAGCTGAATCATCACCAAACTGCGCCTGTGGAGAGATCCAAACTATGGATCATGTCATTGATGATTGTCCGATCTACAAATCCCCCCACGGCGCTTCCGGACTTCGTGAGCTCGATGATGAGACGATCTGTTGGCTCAATAAGGATCTTCCTATCTAGATGATGTACTCCCTGATATTCTTTGCACGAACGAACGAACTCTATATCCTTTTGCATATGTCACGTCAATCGTTATCAATGATGCTATCCCACTCATACTATCTCCCCAAAACTTCTGCCTTTCCCGTAATAGCATCCAGACTGAAAAAGTATTGAATGAAGTATTTGTTCATATTGATACTGTCAGCTGTCGATCCAGACAGATGTAGATTTGGTGATGAAAAAATCAGGCATTTCGATTCTCTCCCTAATTATTCAGAGGATCACTTGTTATGAGGGTTCTAGGCGACCCCCCCCCCCCCCCCCGAGGACAATATTACCTTATTAGGGGTAGGGGTACTTGTCCTCGGGGGTTAATTGTCCTAGGGGGTAATTGTCCTATAGGAGTTAATTTTCCGGGGGATTATTTTCCTGGGAGGAGGGGGTAGTTTTTTTTTTTTTTTTTTGGGGGGGGGGGGAATTTTCTGGGGGTGATTGTCCAGAGGGTAATTGTCCTGATATGATTGCAATTGATTCAAATATTTTGGCGGGAAAGCCCGACATTTTAAAGTCTGTCAACACTACTGGGCAAGAAGGGATTAGACCACACAGCGAGGTCACTGGCAGGTGGCCATCTCATTAACTCAGCTCTCAACTAACATAAGAAAAAAGAGGATCATGGGGGACCAACAGGCACCGATTGGGGAAGTTTTCTATATAGGGAGCAAGTAGCTACAAGTAGGACAGTGGGGCTTTAAACAGTCATACCATACTTACTTATTGTTGTTGATGTAAGGGAAAGAGGACTAAAGCACAATATGGTAGTGTAGCAAAACACTATCGGGGAGTCTTGGGGGAGGTCATCCCTAAAAGGGGCCTATTTTTTTCATGGTAGGCCTATAAGCTGGCCCCGACAGCTAAGCTGGTCCTACTGTTAAGCTAGTCAAGACAAGCGTATTCTTTGTTTCCACTTTACTTTATTAACATGCAATTATGTACACTCTCAGATATATAAGCAAAAACAAATTAAGATACATGTATCAAAAACGTGTGTAGAAAGACGTGAATGAATGAATGCAAAGTGATTCCATTTCTGAGAACATTATACAAGTATATATACATATATAAAATTATGTTTACATATTCAATACATTTCGGATATCAATAATACGATACAGTAGTCCTGCAAAACCATATACATGTACATGAGATATATAACAAAGAGACATTCACCGGCTTTCAGATGACTCAAGGCAACCAAAGAGACTGTATTAGAAGAGCAATTTTGAAATAGCTCGAACAAAGAGAATACATCTTTCACAACGTAACGCATATTGCAAGACTCCACTTCACTTTCCCTTATTCAGGTGTACTGCTCATGCACCAACCTACAAAATCATTACAACACAGGCTTGAATGGAAACGATCATTACAATATAGACATAAGTGAAAAGAAATGTATAATCGAGTTTAAATTGATAATATGTTATGGTAAACATACTGTACAGGAGCATTGGATGTTTGAAATATATAACTTGAAAGAAATTGTGATTGTAGATAATAATACAGCTTTGAGCATTTATAAAATATCACATGTGTCTATATCCTATTCAACCATGAACAACACTTCAAAGAAGTATTGGCCATACAAGGCGTGTAGTTTAAGATATAGAAATTAATAATGATTAATTAGAATTATGTCAACTCAAATCCAATGTGAATGGATGTTCTATTTCCATTTGACTGAAGAGCAAAACAAAATTCTAAACAAATAGATGATATAACGATGACATATTTACAAACATGTACATATCATATATATATACAAAACAAAAAACAAAATTCTAAATTCTTGACAATTTATAAGATATCACTTGGTCGAATATTCTATTCAGATCTACTGATCATAGAAAAGACATAAACATAACTTACATTGCATCATTGTGATTGGAACTAATGCTACTAAATAAAACGACAATAATCCTGTACATCGAGAGATGTGTTCAATCAAACGCCATTTTTCAAACCATCTAATGGAGGTTTCTCTCTGTCTTATTACTACCACCTGTCTTACTCCTCTCTGTCTTATATACACAGCACTGTTGTATACATGTCGCAAAGAAGTCTAGATTGTAGGTATACACCATTTGATCTTGAGTAGTTTACTACAAGAATATTATTACACCGAGATCGAAATGACTAATTCCTCTCTCTTACTGCATAATTGAGTTTGACATGAAATGCCACAAATATGACCATCATAAATTGAATACAAAAATATCAAAACGAGATAGGGTAGACTCTTTCGAAATACAGCAATGGCAGTTGCATACATGTCACAACATGAGATTTCATTACATAAAACATATTATCATGGTTAGTTGAATACAAGAATATTTAAACGAGATAAGGCTACTAATTTCTCTCATATTACATCGACGACTGTTACATACACGTCAAAAATAGACTAGATTGTATGTATACATGATCTGATCACGATTTTATATAAGAATATCACAACGAGATCAAGATGACTATTAAATTCCTCTTCTTTACTACTTCAATAACTGTTGCATGCATGTCACAAACTAGTCTAAATTATATCAAAGTTAGGATCATGATTAGTTGGATGTAGCCGTTCTGGGAAATGATGTTATGACAAAATACTTAAGGGTGGTAAACATAATAGCACGACATGTATGGGTGATATGGTTTGAATGGATTTGTAAGAGTACATTGAGTAGACAAATTGTTTTCCTGTCTCAGTTTAACCGCATACACACGCTGCTAAATATAATCATACTTTAACATTGTATTAACGTCAAACTTATTATGTTCATGAAGCACGACATACTCCCGGACTAACAATCATGAACAACACTTCATTGAAGTATTGGCCATACAAGGCATGTAGTTCAAGATATAGACATTAATAATTATTAATTTAAATTGTTTCATCTCAAATCCAATTTGTAAAGATGTTCTATTTCCATTGAATGAAGAGCAAAACAACGCAAAAAAAATAATTAAAAAAAATTCATGATATAATGATTATGCTATATTTACACACATGAACATATCATATATTTTATCATGTTTTTGTACATCTCATCAAGAAATGAGAATTTTCACTTCTTGACTATAACGATTAACTTTAGAAAGAAATATGTTCAATACTTATATGTCAAAAACAAGGATTTATTGAATAGGACAGAAATAAGACTAAGCTTGTCTAGATCGAGTATAAACATTCTACACACGGTTTTTTTCAACAATCTTTCTTGATAATGAAGGAATTATGAATTGTCGGTTAAAGGTACTATGTCCCATTTGCAGGCCAAAAAAAATTAAATTCCAACTGCATTTGAAAGATAATACTAATTTATAACTTCCCAAAAAAAGGTGGGGCTTGAAAATGTCTTCAAATGGGAAAATAACGACTATAAGTTGTCAAATCGACTTTAGGGCTATAGAGCCCAAAAGTAATAGTCTTGATTTTCAGACAATAATTGTACCGAATGGTCATACGTTTTATGCTGCGCAAAGATTCAATCAGTTTAATCTTGGCCATCACAAGAAGTGGGTTATTGATGTAGACAAATGCCCATGTACCCTTTACAACTCTTTTCATGTATGTTATTACCAAAGAAGAAAAAAAGCCAGTCAGTCACTCAATAGTGTCTGACAGTGAAGTCTAGCAACTAAACGGGTTTCCTTGCATAATTTGAATATGAGGACACGGCTAACGTTTAAATTTCACAGATAGGACAAACATGACATATTCATAATTCCTGCAAAGTTCTACAGCATTTGAGGTTGGCTGCAAAAGGGACATAGAACCTTTAAACAGGAAAAAGTTGATACAAATTACTTTACCCATAGTTCATGAAATGAATCATGGTATACCGGAAATTCTTACAGAATACAGTATCAGCGTGATGAAGGATTTATCAACAAATCCTTTCGGATGAGTACAATGCAATAATCATCATCATTAAACTTTAAGTATAGCCAATGTAAGTACATGTACACAGAAACCGGTTGGAATTGTATTAAACAATCAATAGAGAGTTTAAATTTGTTCAAATTCTGTTCGGTACATTTAATATTTCACATTCTACGTTCCCTATTGTCAGTTTCATTTACATGAATTGTAATGATAGTAACAATACAATTTATATAAGTTCATAATTATATCAAATCATTTTTATTTGTTTGTAGTTACTTGGAAATTAAGGATTTAAGTAAAATTAGAATTAAAGAGGAAATAAAAAAGCCTTAGGTAAGATTATTGCTTGTTGGTTGTAGCCTGTATTTCGTAGGCTCTTAATTGGTTCTATTGCATAGATTGTTTTAACATCATAACCCATCTTATTAGTATCTTATTTACTTCACCAGGAACCCCCTTTGTAAGATTATATACAATGTTAAGGGTTCACAAGCCGTCAAACATTTGCTTATCTTGAAGCTTCAACTGTGACTGAAATGTGTTTCTGGTTTTAATATATGTAAAATGATGGTAGGCCTACACTAAGAACATGTACTTCTATTCAGAAATGAATCAATGTCATGAAATGAAATCTAAGCAAAAGACAAATCATTTGCTGCCCACAGCCATCTGATATTTTAGTCGAGTCTTTTCGATGATACGGGGAAAAAAGAGAAGCTGAAACAAGAAATACATGAGCTTAGTCAATCAAGACAGGTTAGGGCGAAGGTGTCTTTTTTTCTGTCCCATTGTTTCCTATTATTCGTCCTCTCTGTCCGGGTTTCTTTTCTGTTAAATTCATTGTTCTATCTTTTGATTCCTTCTTTATATTGGCTTCCTTTTACATGTGCTCTCTCTTTCTATATCTTTTTTCCTCTTTACTATAGGATATGATATGGTGTATTTGCAGAAGCAGCTTTTCTTAAGTCAAAGTGCTTCGAAGAGTTTGCAGAGAATTATAAATTCGCCCCGAAAATAAATCGACCTTCTCCATATGCTTCAACATAATCATGAAGTTATTAATTAAAAGTATCGAGACAGGGCATAAGCAGTTATATGTATACGATGCTGTATTCCAAGCATTTTAACTTTAGATGTCCTTCAATTAGTTATTCGGGTAGCCTGGTTACCGCCACACTTGACAAGTTTCATTTTGAAGTCCGTATAGTAGTCTGCTGCTATCACGTGGTCTGATGAAGATCATCTTCCAACGTTTATACGTTGTTGCTTGACGGTCAAACCACATATTACTTGAGCGTTGTCGTCAGTGGTCACACAACCCACTATGATTATGGAAATATAAGAATAACAGAAATAATATATATTTATAATGATGGTTTTCTAAAAATAAGTACCTTTCAAATAAGCAAAGCATTTTTGGAGTTGGATTTCAGAGAGGTAAATTTTATATTTTCTATTTAAATAATCATAGTTTTATTTGATTCCATGTAATGTTTATTTATTCCATATGCAACAACATATTTGCATTTACTATCTTAAAACTTGAGATGTAGGATCATGACATGGGTTATACAGAAAAGGGTAGTCTTAACTCTTAAGCATAAGCTTGAAATGACGTCCTCTCGAAAATGAAAATAAGAATACATACAATATGAAGCGAAGAATGAAAATTAGATTAGGAAGGAAGCAAGCTAAACAACAACAAAAACATAGAAAGAGAAGGGACAGACCTGGGAGGAAGAGAAAGTAACATTTATTACAGTATTGGGAGACGTACATACATATCAAGCCAAGTTGTGCATGTATAAATAATCACCTTTTGACATTTACTATTCATGACAATAGGCACATTCTCAAATTAAATTATAAGTTAAAATAAGGCAAAATAAGCTTCCAGAGATTGAAATGCATGTAGGTCAGATATCTAACGAGTAAATAGTTTACAATAATTTATGAAAAATCTATTATTTTCTTTTTACATTTAATTTTTAATCAGTAAGGCGATGGATTCATTCATGTTGACTTCATTCGAAGAAGAGAGAAATGTATGTAAAATGCTAGGATATCATTTAATAAAACCAAAGTTAAATTTGAATTTGACTACTATTTGCAAGCAATTTTATATTGATAAATAATATTGTTAAAAAATGGTACTACAAGGATTAATTTTCAGGCAGGTAAGATTTGAAATATATACATATGATTTCGCTATCATGACCAAGGTAGCAGGCACAGGAAGAGGAGACGCATATAGGCCTAATACAATCCGTACCTATCAAACATTTAATCACATACTTTTTTCACGAATTTCTTAATTTTTTAATAATTTTTTGTATTACAGAATTAAGAACATACAGGCAGTTTTGATTTGAAACATGCATGGCAATATAAAAAGTTTATGCATCTTTAACATGTTCTGAAAAAGCAGTGTGATTCTTAGGAATTTGTTTCCAATACAAACTCGTATATTTAAACTCACGGGTATTGCTATATTAGAAGCATGTTTTACCTTTCTACTTTTCGCTACGGATTTAAGTAGAGTTTATTTTGCTGAGATGCATGCTACATGATCATAAATATAACACATTTCTTTAAATAGAGCTATAGATAAGATACGGGAAATCTCGTCCTTTCATCAGATATTAAGGTCATATCGCTTTTTAAAAAAGAGGGCAAAGTAACATGAACAATTTTACTTTATACACAATGTACATGAAGGAAAAGTACCTTTTCACTAAAAATTATTGCTGTAATCAAACGTTTAACCGTCTGGTATCCGACCGTCCATGGCTCTATCCGTTTTCAATCGGACGGTTTCGTTTTCCCGTTTTTTTCTTTTTTTAATAATTTTTTTAATAAATCGTTTAACCGAAAACCGTCTGGTTTTGACTGGCGGTTAAACGGAATTGGAGATATCCGTGATGTTACAACACTACTAAAAATGTTCATATAGTTGTGAAGAGTCTTTTTCTCTATGCTTGTTATATTTCAGTTTCCGGATACCATTACACAGAACAAGAAAAAACCTAATGCTAGACGTGATCATGTTAATCAGGCTAGAATAAACACATTAAGGACAGCTTGAATTATGTGTATTGTTTATTCTTGGGTACAGATTCGGCGGAGTTAAATATGGATAATAAACAAAATAGCCGACTTTGAATCGATGGAATACCAGAAAGAAGGAGAAGAATCAATCGAAGGATGGGCATGTAATCTATTGTTATATCTTACCTCACCATGCGTCGCGGTGACAGTCAGCTTGCCTTCACTGTTTACCTCAGAAATCAGTGGATCCAGATCCGCTTTGGTACAACACCAATCCAACCTATAGTAATAAAACAGTACATTTCGGGGGCACAATACATTATCTTCTGAACTAACCTGACGTACGATACTCTCTTAAAAAGTCATCAGAGATGTATGCTATATGGTGTGAGAATAGATGACAATTTAATACACACCGGAACTTGCATAATTTGCTCTGTATTTATATTGCATGAATGCAAACCACGGTATCATAACTGTGTATACAAGATGAAGCAAGTCTATGAACATCACGATGAATGAAATGAATAAAGTATTTAATTTAAATTCATCTGAACAAAATAATATTGGTATGACTAAACCCTGAAATGAAGAGATCATCAGATAATGTAAATTATTGTAAAATTCCCTATACAGCACCCTATCATCTAATCTTCAAGACAACCCACTCTGCGATGCATTCCAAACCTTTATGCAACTACCCCTAACTAATTTAGCAGTAATTACGAAAGGTGGCTTGTGGTGCATAGTGTTTTGTCCTAATCAATTTTCTTTGATATCAAAATTCAAATGTGTTAAATTTACGCTAATTTTCCTCTTATAATGCTTGTAAGGTCTATCATATTTATAATCAGGTATCTAGGTTGTATCAACACCATGTAAGCATAAATTCTATGTCTAAAGGTATGGAAGAAATTGAAATTTTAATTTTATCTAATATCGTTGTAAATAACTGATTTGAACAAATCAAGTGCTCAATCCAATGGCCCTGATGTTAGTGAACAGTCTGAGCACATTTTCTCGCATAAATATGCTAATGATCGTTTGTTTTCATAACTTGCCATGCTCTAAGATCCTAGTTGAATCATGACAAGTGATATGATTTACTTTGCCCATGCCACTGAACCTGATTAATACATTTTAATATTACTGTAACCAGTGAATTTCATATGATATGCAAATTAGCTCCCACCATTACAATATTTATCTTATTTTTTGTAAATCTTAAATTGCATCCAAGTCAACTCTTACAACGTTTCATGTATTGAAAGCCATGTATTATGGGTCTCCAGACATGGTGGAATAATTTTGAGATTTACAATCCAAATATTAAGCCATACTAATTGTATGAAGATATAAATTCACATTAGTACTTAGTACTCGATTTTAATACCAAGAAATGAAAACTTAATTTGCATTTTAAGCATAAAGTACTGTTTCAACCCGATTTCTGTTCAGTGGTAAATGCCAATATCCATTACATTATTTGAATCGATTGAACTGGGATATGATACAAAAAATATATATATTTTATATCTCTCTGTTGGAAGCTGTTTTGCATATTTTGCAAACATTAATCCTATATGGATTCAAAAACTTGTTCACCCTTTTCATTGACTTTGAAAACATTGCACTGAACACTTGAATTGTTCAGATTGGTTATTTACAACGATATTGAGATGAAAATATGAATAATAATCTCTTTATTGTTGTCTCTGAACCCTTTGAATTTAGTATTTAAATGCATATTTTCCAATAAGAAAATAACTTTTTTTTTTCTTATGACGGAATTTTAACTGCTTTCCACTACTTAAATGTTCTCAAACTTTTAGCATGTTGTTTAAAGTATTAAATGCATTCCTAGTTCACTGAAGTGGGATAAATTCTTTTGCAATTTGTTTGGGTAAACTACTATTTTGACTGTACTTAAGAACATAAAGAGAATATTAGTCAAGAGAGAAAATATTAATTAAGAGAGAGGGACTGAGAGAGAGAGAGAGAGGGGGGAGAGATAGAGAGAGAGGTCAAATAAATGAAGAGAGAAAACAATCATGGTAAAGGTAACCCAAATGTGTCGTTCCACAATTTGTTGTACATGTACATTTCTAAGATTTTGACTATAATGTGGCAATCATTACCCTGGTAAATCAAAATGAGACTCACTCTATGCTTGTCAGGTGTGGATGAGTCTTCATGAGTTGGATGATCTCAGCTGCCTTCTCGTTGTACAGGACTACGTAGGTAATGGACAGCTTGGTGAGCCGAGGACATGATGTTATCACCGCCTTGCAGAATGACACGGGATCATTCGGTGTAGCAGGGATATGATAAACTCTCATATCCCTGGGTGTAGTAAGCGAACCTCCCTGGATGTGTAGGTGAGTTAGATGATGGAATGGACCGCAGGCCATTGTAACGATATCTGATGAGACATTGCCCCGTACTGACCAGTTCAGTTTGAGAGTTTTCACTCGGGGACATGATGTATGAAGTCCAAGATTCCACAGACTGGTCACATGCTTACCTTCCACAGATAGCTCATCTATTGACTCAGAGGTTATTTGACGAGTCTACATGAAACAACATCGATGCAAAAAGACTCGATCACTATATATGCTATGTATGGAAACTAACACTAATGTAAGAAATTATATTAGATAACCTGACTCATTATTGTTTTAATAAAGTACTTTTACTGTTCATATCATGCTTGGTAAATATTCCACAAATATACAATACTAAAACTTAAAGGGTTTTCATTAGTTTAAAGTAAGAAGAAATAATAAAACGCGTAGTTTTGTGGAAAATGAGACAAAGAATACATTTTTTAAAAACTTTTGGATGCCGGATTATAAATGATATAGAGAATCTTCCATTGACATTACAGTTATAGTGCGGTATGGTATGTAATCCCGTAGGATTTTTGTGCCAAAGTTGATTTTTTGTTGTTGCTGTTTTGGCTTCAAAAGGGTCCCAATTGACCAAAAATGATGGGGTTCAAATTTTCAAACCCCTCCTTCATTTCCTGGGGGGGGGGGGGTTCTAGACCGGGAGCCAGGGGGTCAACCTAGCTGGGAAGGAAACCAATTTTCATGTGCACAGATGTAAAGATCGCATAGCTCCACATAACAAATTGACCGTCTGGCATGTTCTAAGTGGTGGGCGTGGCCCTTTTGACGACAAAATAGTATAATGTACATAATATTTTAAGGAAACCTTGAACCACCATGGGTTTGGTGTCATATGAAAGAGAGTTAAATTATCTAGATTTTTAAACCAATTTCAAAAAATTTGGAATTAATTAACATCGCAAATTTAAGTAAAAAACATGATTTTTGTGATTTTTTTCGAAAAATTGAATTTTATCAAAAAACATTATTTTCCATATATCAAAATTGGAGAATTGCATTTTTTCATAACTTTCCAGGAATTGGCTTATGTACAACGACAATATCCTGTGCGAGGGAGAGGTTTATATATTGTTTCAATAAAAAGTTATAGCAATCCAAAGTTATTGATTTGATTTCCACAAAAACAACATTTTTGCCCACATGTGTATTAACTGTATGCATATAAGTGCATTAGTGTATTAAGGACCTCTTTGGTGTGCTTACATCGAGTTTTAAAGATAACTTTGAACTTAAACCTCTAATCACCATGTATTTGGTGTCAAAAGATGGATAATTAAAATACCTTCATTCTGATATCAATTTCAATGAGTAATGTAGTGTGTGAAATATAAATTTTGAGCCAAAATGGTGCTTTATTGTAGATATTCCTCTGATTTTTGCCAGTATATCGGTATATTAACTGGACAAACGTGATTAGACATTTAGTAGTGCAGAAAGTTCAAAGGATTTAGAGCGCTGAGTGCAATTGATAAGTTCTTCTCCTGTACTCTGGGATGTTTCAGGAAATGTGGACATTGGCAGTTGCCTCCCCCCCCCCTCCCCTACCCCGCCCCTTCCAGCCGCTTGTCATAATCTTGCCAATGCCCTAGACAATTAGTGCATCGATCAACATGAATATAATATAATATCGCCATATTTGGTGTAATGGTTTATTTTGCCTGACTACTAAGAAAACACGAGTATGCTTGTAGGCAACCAATACTCTGCATAATTCCTATTGTGATAAGATTAGAATGACATAAACTTTTCTCAAAAACTAGTTTCGGGTAGGTATGCAAAGTTATTTTTTCTCTCGATTACAAGTAATTCGGTACAAAAATCGAAGGAACATTATGAAGCTACTTGATTCGATTGAATCTCAGTTTTAGTCTTTGTGTGTTTCAAATAGGAAGTTCCATAACTACAATTGAGATCAATTTGAATTTTTTTCTGCGTAGCCATGAATAATTTAAAATTGTTACTAACTCCTTGAACTTCTAAGGATCTCACGATTTGATGATTTGAAAAAGTCATTAGGTACCAGCTTATAATTTTGACAACACATCACCGTCTACATTAGAGTTCTATCATGCCTGTTGCATAAATCATATGGTCTTTTTGAAGATGTTGCTGAAATGGCATGATTTTCTGTGATTTTTTTCTCTTTTTGGGAGGTAAATTATACTTTTGTATGCCTTTGTTGGAAAATGACAAGTCTCCAAAATTACAATTAGGCAAACAAATATGCTTATCTAGAAGCCTTCATGTCAGGGCCTGCAGAACGGTAGGGCTCTAGCCATTATTCATGGCTAGGCAGAAAAGATTTCAAATTGATCTCAATTGTAGTTATGGAACTTCCTATTTGAAACACACAAAGACTAAAACTGACATTCAATCGAATCAAGTAGTTTCATAATGTTCCTTCGATTTTTGTACTGAATTACTTGTAATCCAGAGAAAAAATAACTTTGCATACCTAGCCGAAACTATTTTATGAGAAAAGTTTATGTCAGTTTATGGAAAATAATGTTTTTAGATAAAATTCAATTTTTCGAAAAAAATCACAAAAATCATGTTTTCTACTTAAATTTGCGATGTTAATTAATCCCAAATTCTTTGAAATTGGTATCAAAATGTAGACAATTTAACTCTCTTTCACATGACACCAAACCCATGGTGGTTCAAGGTTTTCTTAAAATATTATTTACATAATACTATTTTGTCGTCAAAAGGGCCACTTTTTTAGTGGGGCGTCCCCCTGGCCACACCCACCACTTAGAACATGCCAGACGGCCAATTTGTTATGTGGAGCTATGCGAAATTTACATCTGTGCACATGAAAATTGGTTTCCTTCCCAGCTAGGTTGACCCCCCCCCCCCCTGGCTCCCGGTCTAGGACCCCCCAGGAAATGAAGGAGGGGTCTGAAAATTTGAACCCCATCATTTTTGGCCAATTGGGACCCTTTTAAAGCCAAAACAGCAAAAGAAAATCAACTTTGGCACAAAATTCCTACGAGAGCTGTTTCAATGACATACCGTACCACAGTATCATATACGAAACCGCTCCGGATGAACTTTAACCGATTTCTTTTCCCAAAATATTAAAATACCTCTCTGTTTTCCATTTTAGTAATCCAGCAGATTATGTTCCTTTAGGCCTAAACGTGTATTGCCCTCCCTTAAACATTTGTTTTTGTCTATCATAAGACTCTAGAAAAGGTGTTTGTGGTATTTTGGATACAAAACAATTAGAGGATAACCCCCTGTATGACATAACACATCATGACTGCATTGCCAATTCAAGTTTTCTCACATCGTTAGCAATTAATATCGACGTTCAAAAGTTCTTAACGTTTTAATTTTTTCACCGCTTTTTCTGAACCCTTCGTAAAATGTTTCTTTATATTTTCTGTTTCCACCAAGTTGACCGAAGCCAATTTAGTAACGTGTGTTATTATCCTCTTTCTTCAGTGGAGGATGACAGGATTGTAGTACTACTTTTTATCTTTTTAATTGTGATATTCGTTCAGCCAGAGTAAAAAAAAAAAAATGATTTCACATAATACTGAAAGTTACACATTTCATGGTGACAAATTAAGCAACAGAAATCTCTTTAGGAAATAGCAAATCGATATTTAACGAGCTTCAAGAAAATATGCATGATTGGTTAAACATCATTCCAAATTGATGAAATTGTAACCGTGCATGTATAGATGTTTGATATATAAAACCATCCATAGATTTACTAACAGCCCGTAGTATGTCGTTTTAACTTGATATCAAGACAAAATACATTATCCTTTCCGCAATTGCTTTAATATTATTCACATTTAGTCTGTCTCGTTTTTCTGAACCCCTTCCTTTTGAGCTTGGAACAAAATGAGGATTATGACTTCAATCGTGGAATAGTAAAGATACATACCAGTGTCTCTCCATCGTCCATGTCAACTCGTCTGATTTCCGTCAAGCTGAGTGACTGGAGGCGTGGTAGCGAGAGAATGGAGTGTAGTCGACATGGAGTTATGGAAAAATCCCCCATACTCCACGTCTGGATCTGTGCAAAGACAATTCATCAATTTTCACCAAAGTAAAATCCACGATGCGATCCAATTATTGTTTTTACTAACATAAACACCTTTTTAAATCACGGCTAATATCAGATGAATCTGCATCTCAGTAACTTTATCATCCATTAAGTCGGATTATTTCGTATCTATTTCTGCTATAGTTCGAATAAATAATTATTTAAAAAAAATCATTAAAGCCTGTTAATATGCATGGCATAATGTATTTCAATAGAGATGGGATGACATTACGTCAACATGATATCTTAAAGAGAGTACTTTTCCCCTTTGTTTTCAGTAGGCTCATTTCATCTGTTTCCTTCAACGTGTATTAGTAAGTATTTTATTAATTCTTCTAAATTCACTAGATACAAAAGGACACTCCATGAATACATATTGCTTCAGATATGTGATACATCTGTCACTGGACAAACACACGAGTTGACATTGTGCGTGCCATATTGTTGATATCAGGTATATTTTACAAGAACATGGTGAGAACAGTCTTAAGGGGCTTTCACATATACACTCCGGGGCCCGTACGGCGAGTAGAAACAGACATTTTGGGAATTTTCGGCCAGTGTCTGGCCGGCTACCGTAAAGTTCCTAGGGCGCCGGGACAGTTTTTTTAATTCGTACGGGCGTCGTGGTGCTGAGTTGGCTGCTCCCAATTCTCCCGGCGTTTTTATCTGACCGTTAGGCCATAGAAAGCCCGTAAAGGGCCCGTAGGGCACCTTACGGGTCCCGTGCGGGCTCCGGACGGGCCCCTCACGATTTTTTTAGGCCTATTAGAATATAACATTTCTATAGTACCCAATAGTATACACACAATGTACTGTTGCGAGTGTGTTAGGGCAAGGTCAGTGCACTCAGGTTAGTCTGTGGACATAGGCGATAATGCTCGCGCCCGCAGGGCAAGTTGTTGTTGTTGTTGTAGGTAATAGTTTAATGGCGTTCATTCAGTATTGAATATATACGCCATATCTTCAATTTTATAAGAAAATCAGTTATACATAAGAAAACTGAGAATAAAGATTTGTAATGATATAATTAATTAATCAGTAACGCAATTTATTAGGAGTCTCTGGATGGTTTGCAACTTTGTGTTTCTGCTTTTTTAAAAGTTTAATCTGGTCAGCCCGGTTTCGATTGCATGGAAACTAGCTTTGCCCGATTTGGAACAGGCTTCTTGGCTACTCGGCGTGCGTGCGCAGTGATCTTTTAATTTTGTAACGCACGGTGCCTAGACCACTCAGAAACACAGAAACACTAAATTGAGACACATCGTACAGGGGCGCTCCTGAAACCGAATTTCCAAACCATTCCAGTAAATTGTTATACAAATCTTATTACATTATTACTATTTGTAAGCAAACATTAAAATGGGCTTTTTGGTAGTATCAATGCATAAAAATAGAACAAATTGAAATATGAACGTCTTTCTTTCATATTATATAGGGCCTATATAGGCCTATATATTACATACATACATACATTATATTTCTTTATTTATTCCTCCTTGTATTCTGTTTAGGATAATCTCCTAAAGAAGCGAGAGGGGAAACAAGTTCTTTTGGCTTATTTTACTTTACTTGTAGGTAAACTTATTAATGAAGTCTCTTGTTTTATTTGAAGCGACCTGTTCTATGGATATATAGTAGGATGGCTTATTGAGCCTTCTGTGAAAACTTGAAAAGTACTCTTTTTGTTTCTTCTATTGTTTTGGTGTCTAAATCTGAGAAAAGCATTGCTCGTTCAATGATATACTTATTACAATAAAATATAAAATGTTCTTCTGTTTCACTGATGTTACAATAATCACAATATTCTGTTTCACTTAAACCCACTTTAGCCTTGTGTTGTTTCAGTTGAAGAACCCCCATTCTCAATCTATGTAATATTACTTCACTGTATCTGTTTACCTTGATTGATATACATGAATGATTCTCAAATCGTTTTAGAGGTGATTCTATCGTTTTCCATCTTTCTTCCCCAATTTGTCGTACTCTTTTTACTCAGTATTGATTTCAGTTCTCGTACATTAAGATCATTGTTAATTTCTATGTTTTTCTTTAATGCTCTCTTTGCAAAACTATCTACTACTTCATTCCCTACTAGTCCACAGTGAGATGGGATCCATTCTAGTGTTATGTTTATACCTCTATAATGAAGATGTGTTATTTTTATCAGTATTTCTACTACGAAATTTTCTTTTATCTGAGATTCTATTGCATTTATTGTACTCAGAGAGTTTGAAAGAATAACAATACCAACATAAATATTCAAGTTTTCAATCCAATCTAATGCCATAATAATGGCTACTTGTTCTGCCCTGTATGACGATGTGTCATTGTGTAATCTTTTCTGTTCATGAATTTTCATCGCTGGAACGTAGAAGCTTGCTGCCGCATTGCCTCCTTTTGGATCTTTAGATCCGTCTGTGTATATATGTAGGTGTGTTTTATACCTAGTGTTTATTACTTCTAAAGATTTGGCTTTTTGATAGTGTGGGTTGTCATTCTTGCTGATTAAAGTATTTAATTCAGTGGAGATGGTTGGTGGTATGTAATGCCATGGTGGAAATGATATTGGTCTATTTTCTTCAACCTCATCCGATTCTTGAACTATTTTCTCATTTAGAATTCTAAAACCAAAGGGCTTTTTTCCTTTCTTTTTTTAAAGATGTTCATAATGCCAACAGTTGATTGTACATTTTTGGACCGGGTGTTGGGGAGTAGATTTCACTTTATAATAATATTTATTCGTCAGCATTTTTCTCCTTATGTCTAGTGGTTCTTCTCCTGTTTCTTTAAGCAGGGGTTGTAATGAAGTTCCAATAGGGCCACCAGTTATAATTTTTAAAGCCTGATATTGTACTGAGTTCAACGTATTCTTCACTAAGTTTGAAGCCGAATCATATGCTTCACATCCATAGTCAAACAGTGAACGTATTAATGCTTTATATACAATAAGCATAGAGTGGGAGTCATTTCCCCATGATATACCAGTTATTTTCTTTAAAATATTCAATTTTATTTTACATCTTTTTACTATATCCTGAATATGTGGTCTCCAACTTAATTTGTTATCAAACATTAAGTCTAGGAATTTGTGCTCCTGTACAGAAGGTAAGGGTACTCCTTCAAGTTTCAGTTCACATGTTTTATTACTGTTTGTAAATAGAAGCGAAACTGTTTTTTTCATGAGATATTGAAATTCCCCAGTATTTAAACCATTCATTTAACCGATGTAGGTATGTTTGTACTTTGTCTTGAACAAACTTTTCATTTTAACCCGATTTACATATAACACAGTCATCTGCAAATAATGATATATTCACTTCCTTTTCCGATGGTATATCATGCATCATAATGTTGAATAAAATTGGACTAAGGGCACTCCCTTGTGGTAATCCATTGACTAGGGTAGATATTTTAGATAGTATCTGTCCATTCCTCACTTGGAAGGTTCTTTTCTGTAGTAAGTTCTAAATAAATGTATACATATTTCCTTTCACTCCTAGTTTGAGTAATTTATATAATAAACCATTGTACCACAACTTATCATATGCCTTGGTTACATCTAAAAAGCAGACTAGAGTATGTTCATGATTCCCTAAGCTTTGCTGAATACCATTTTCAAGTAGTATAATATTATCTGTAGAGCTTCTTCCTTTTCTGAATCCGCTCTGTATGCTTGGAAAAATACTTTTATTTTCTAAATTCCAATCTAGTCTTCTATAAACCATCTTTTCCAATATCTTTATAAAGATGGGAGTTAATGGTATTGGTCTATACGATGATGGTTTTTGTGGATTTTTACCTGCTTTTAGTATCGGTATCAAGATTCCGTGTTTACACTGTTGGGGGATGTTTCCACTTTCCCAAATCTTATTCATAATTTGTAACATTTTATTTTTAATCTGTACTGGTTTTCAGGACTTGATTGAATTCTTGCATAGTACATTTTTTATTCAAAGACTGATTTCTACGTTGTTCCTGATCATCATTTACATTTTCTTGCATATATTCTTTAACTATATTTTTGGCTTGCTTGTTTATTATTGTACTCTCACTAATATTTTCAAAATGATTAGCCATCACATCTACAACCTCTTGATGATTTATTATTTCTTTCTCTTCATATATTATCGATTTAATATTTATATTTTTCTTAATAATAATAATAATAATGAACATTTGTATAGCGCCTTTTCTACAAGTAGATACAAAGCGCTTAATTAACATATACAATGAACAATTAACAAAATAGAAAGATGCTTAACAACAGACATGTATGTAACAATATAGGAATGAACAAAATAAAGGGTAAGACAGGTAATAGAAGAGCAAGAACAAGTGCTGGTAAGCGGGCATTAGTTAAACAAGTGTGTTTTGAGGTGTTTTTTGAAAGTCATTAGAGAATCAGCAATTTGTACAAAATTATTATTATTCTTATTAGTCTTACTGTTTTCTATTTTACGTATCATATTCCAAATGTCTGTCATTGATGTGAAACGAGTCATTTCCTTACAACAGGTGATCTCCCTAGGTTTTTTCCCTGGACTGACAGTCATAAAATCATCTTCTGTTTCGTTGCCTTGCTCCGGAGCGGAGGCCGCCATGGTTGCAGTGACGTGGCGCCACTACAAAAAGGCGGGAATTTCAAAAAGATTTGATAGTTTTTAACAGTGTTAGTATTAACAATTTGCCCACAAATGTCTGCTTACCTTTGTGATTCCTTCTTGCGATGTGGGTGTTCACTAGATATTCCAAATAATATGTGATATAAAGGAGATTTTCTTATTGTAAATCCAGAAATTTCCTAAGTGCAACGAAAATACGTCCACGCCCTGCACTTGCAGGGCAAGTGCATTATCGATATCGCACTGACTAACCTGAGTGCACTAGAACTGCCCCAACACACGCGCGAAACAGTGCATTATTTGTTTTATAAGACCGGTCGGCAATACATTCTTACAATAAAGTCTAGATCTAGAGTATAGATAGATATTATATTTAGATGTAAGTTAGATCTAACTAGATTTAGGCCTAGAATATTCTAGATCTAGATCTATATATTGAAAATTATGCACAAATTTAATTTGGCTGAATTACGCGAAAGCGATATCGGCATATATCGAGCGTGTGTTATCAATTTTTGATGGGAGCTTTTTTGCACGATGGGGAAAACTAATGCACGCCCACGTGATGTAAATTGACCAATCGGATTGCTTAGTTTAAAGAATAACCATCTGTCTATAGTCAATAATGAGTAATGTATTAAATACATGTGTGTTTAACCCTTACTGTACTGGGCTATTTCGAGCACTCTCTGACTGGGGGGGGGGGGGGGCCTTGGAGGCCCCCCCCCCTATGATCTCGGCCGTCGAATGTCCGATGAACGCGAAAATTTGCATGTTTGTAGATATTTACGTAAGGAACAAGATGGTTTAATTAGTTTTTTCCTAATATGCAAATTTTTGTCGTTATAGCCTAATTAATTATGCAAAATGCTAATTTTAGGCATTTTACAGAAAACTCTTCATATTTGTCCGTAGACTTGTGAAGAATCTTGAAAATGTATTGAATAAATGTTTCCTTCATCTCAAATTCATGAGGTTTCATTATTTTTATGATAATTGAAAATGCATAGGTTAATTTGCATAAATTATGAATACGCATTCATGAGTATCAAATTTGGAAATATATATAGGGAACTAGAATCATTACAAAAATTGTCAGACTCCACTTTTTGAATGTTGAAACTCATTATTCATATGAAACTTCTTTTCTAACACAAAATAGTTATTTGATGTAATTAATAATGATAATTTATGCAAATTTGATGCGATTTTCAACTATATATTTTCTTATGTATTTTATTGTTTTTTATTTCTTATTATATCTTTGATGACATGCGCATACTAATTGTTACATAACACCTCACAGGTATTTGCGATTTCGACGAAAATGGTATCAAAATGTGCGTAAGACTTGATGGGGAAAAGTCATGAAACAACAATTCAAAATTCAGAGCGGTTGCGGTGCAATCTCCGAAAATGTCGAGGGGGGGGGCCTCCCAGACCCCCCCCCCCAGTACAGTAAGGGTTAAAGAAATAAAGATACATATATATTTTTAATTCCATGTTTACATTTAGTGAGGGACATCATTCTCCTTAAATGAGTACGTGTGAAAATACAGTTACCCCATAAGTTGAATTTGAAGAATGCAAAACTATTTGGAACAAATCGTTTCCATCAGAACTCGTGTTTGAGTATACCTTTGATTTTGATGCCTCAGAGGCCATCGTAGAGTAGAACTCATCACTCAGCTCTACACAGTCCAGATCCAGTGATTGAAGATTTGGCATGGAGCAAAGACCTCTTGCGTAATGAGAGGATGCAGCAGAACCCAGATCTCCGTACCAGTGCTTTAGCTTCTCAATCTGGTGGTATGACAGGACAAATTGTATACAGTGAATAGTATAATCAAGTACAGACGACATTTCTGTTCTTAATATTCTAACTGTCATAGATATTACATTAGTAACCTCTACTTAGGTTTTTAAAGCAAGAGAAAGAGAGAAAGAGAGAAAGAGAGAGAGAGAGAGAGAGAGAGAGCGACAGTCGGAGAGAGAGAGAGAGACAGAGAGAGACAGAGACAGAGAGAAAAACCTAATGGGAAATGGGTTTAGGAGAAAAAAAGAAAGGCGAGATGAAGAAAGTCAAACAAATGTCATCAATTATAGATGTTTGATGAAGAGAGAACGTGTCTTGTTAACAAAATAAAAGTGTAAGTTATATCCGTCTATTTACAATGCACATGTTAAATTCATATCCTGCGATTATTGACCCCCAAAAAAAATAAAATGAAAAAAATGAAAAAAATGAAAAAAATATTGCTAAATATTATGTTTAGGGTATGTCTTTAAAACGCGTTTTTATATAAATCTAGTTCATTGTGACATTTGGGAAAGAGAGAAAGTAGCTGATCCAGAAGAATGGAAAGTGTATATCTTTTTATCTACAGTGTACCTCTTTGAGACTATTGATAAACTATAAATAATTTCTAAAATCAAAATGCGAAATTCTATTTATAGGATACGTGCTTTAAAAATACACATTTATATGATTTGATATCATTTGAGACTGAAATGCAATCTATTTACATGATTCATGATTCTTTTGAAATATGTGAAACTATTCATTATTCAATAATAGGGACCCATATCATAATTTTCTTAGTAAATTCTTCTCTCATATATCTTCTGAATGCAAGTCTTTGCTATTGATTATCAAAATGTCCTGAATAGAAAACAGGAATCCTCTAATATACATGTATATTATGCCAAGCCGCTTATGCTATAGGCTTGTACAATCTAAAATATATTTGAAAAATTATTTCAAAACTAAGAAAAGATGGGTGAAATATTTCAGCAAACAGATGCGGTAATTCCTAGTAGACTACGGGAAGCTTTTGTAAGTGGTCTCCCTACCGATAAATCAAAAGAAATTAAAATGAGCATTATTTGTTTGGTAAATAATGAATTCAAGTTCTAAAGACAATGTGACACACTGTTCAGATTCGGAGGTCGTCCAGAATGCAAAGTTTCACTATTGAAAAAAGGAAAATCTTAGATACGCTTTCTCGCATAATAATCGTATCTAAAAAAAAATGTAAGCCGTTGATGTACATAATTAGAAAGGATCGATTCTCCTTCCCCGAAATTGGAAGGTCGCATATTAAATCCAGACCTACTATATATATATATATATGTGGTTAAAAATGTTCCATAGTACAAAACGTGAAATTTTCTAGCGTTTTAAAAATAAAATATGTAATTTACCCATGGAGTTGCTATACTGTGAAATGTTTATGAAATAGAATAGCTGCATGAACTTCTTAGTTCAGGGAAGGGCGGATGTAACCCCCCCCCCCCCCACCCTCACGGATCGACACCGGAGCCCTTTCTGGTTCGGCTCCCTCAACATGTTTGCTTAATTAAGCCACTGAGCGTGTGTGTGTATCAACAATTGCGGCAGGAGAATAATTATTGTAAAAGTGTAGGGGCGCACTGGAGGCAAGGAAAAGCGTCAAGGGAAAATTCTTCCCATCCCGAGTCGAAAATGTCCTGCGTCCTATAGTGTGTTCAGTGCTACTATAATATTCTATTGCTATGGGAAAAAATGTCAATAAAGATTAACCTTAACAAAAAAAATAGATGAAGAAGAAGAACAAGAAGAAAAAGAGTATAGTGAAAATGATTTCTTCATATATTGGAGGGTGGCAAAGACTTTGACTAGGGGTGACATTTTTCTCGATGTGCGAGCGCCGCCACATAGAGACAAAAAGAGAAAAAAATGAGAGAGGAAGATAAGTATAATGATAAGTAGAAAGGAAATGGAAGAGAAAGAGGGTGGAGCTAAAGAAAGAGGAGAGCAAGACCTTTTAAGATCCTTTAGACTTCTCACCTTTGTGAAATGAAGTGAACGAAACTATAAGTATAAATAACTAAATTTTGTTCATGAATGAAATACTTTTCCCTATCTTATTGAGAAACAAATAGCATGCATCGGATAAGAAATAATGATAATTATGATTTAGGATTCATCAAGGTTTATAAAATAATCAGAAACCTTGGACTGTGAAGCTGCAGCAGACATTCCTAGGTAGAATTTGTCATCCAGGGGCTCGAGAATGTCAAACTCTCGTAAGTTCTGCAATGTGAAGAGTCCTACTGCTCCTGCGACATCAGACGATGATGCGCTAACACCCAATGTTTCACGAATCGAGGAACTTCTTCTTACCTGTACAAAAAAATGAATTTTAGCATTCGATCTATAAATAATACTTTCAATTAATCAAAACCAAACATATGCTAACCTTTTAATTTGTGCGAACAATTCTTATAGCATGCATTTGTTTGTAAAAGTAATACAACAACACACCAAGTTATTTTTCTTGATGTCTTCACCATTATGCAAGATTCTGACATCATGTATCATGTAAATAGCATGGATACAAACACACATTCTTATCATCACGAATTATGGAAGGTGATATGAACAGGACAAATCGAATTTAGACTTATCGTTTTTGTTGTATTATCTGTAATATCTATACCTGAAATTTGGATAGCTATTGAGGTAGCTATGGAGGGTATATTGAATATAGAATGACCTATATTTTCTATAGTTCGTTTGGTTGGCTCCATTTGTTCTCTTTGTTTAATCCTGAAAGAACCGTACATTGTTACTCTATTTCTTTCTTAGTAAGTCCTTTAAATTTATATATTTTATGAGGAAGAGGCAAACGGTGACATGATTCTCGTTCTCATGTGAGACTGGTTACACAATACACATTGGAATACAGCCCACTATAGTACGTAGATAATGAAAAAATGGCAGTTCTAAATGATTATGGGTAAGAATGCTGGAGAGCAAATAACAGACGGTATAATGTGTAGTTGTCCATTTGTTTGTAGCCAAATTTGCATAATTATACTGATTATGTAATTACTGAAAGCACAACAGATGACAGTATTCCGTCGATAAAATAAAATATCAATTAGACTAGATGAATGTAAATGAGATACGTCTAAAATTCTATTCACGAAACTTACTACTTCCTTCCCTATTGGTTCCAGTGTGAAGAATAAAGCGGCGACAGAAACTGAATACAAGGAAGCTAACATAAGACGTGTGCTTGTATTCAACAGGTTCCTGACGGGACCAATGGCTTCTGAATCATGACATTCAAATGCACACTGAATGATGAACTTCATGTCATCAACTTTCTTGCATAGGGCTTCCAGGACCGACTTTCCTAGTTCACCTCCATGAGCTGCAGTGAAGTACAAAACATATTTTAATGCCTTGTAGTCCTTTAACAGCTTGTGTGTCAAGATTCTGTTGAATTCCGAACGGTTGTGGTTATACAGCGATGCAAGGTATAGGCTGGCAGTATGTTCCTGCAGTAGCTTGTGAGGGAAACAGAACTCTTGAATGAACTGCTTTCCCTCTCTTTGTCTGATTTCCTTTGAGGCCAACCTCTTTTTCCCACTCAGAATCCCAACCTGACATGCTACTGCTGCAGCCTCATCACAGTCTTCCATTTCCTCTTTGGTGAAGATTAGCTGATTTTTCAGCAACCCCTCGAAGGCCACACGACCAACCTTTGCACTGGCTTCAACAGCCTTCTCCATATGACATTGATACCCTTCCTCTCTGTCAGTGTGTCTTGAAGAATATTGTTCCCTAAGAGCGAAGTCAATCTCTTTCATTAGTTGGGAGATCGTTTGTAGCTTGTCAGTTGTTTTGCGCTTAGATTCTACTTCCCACATGTAACACAGCATGCAGCAAAAGATTGGGAATGGTGCCATAAACGCAGAAACTACACTGTTAGTGTTTATGAAGTGGATGAGACTGGATGCAGAAGCTGTGTCATTTTTGAAATACTGTTTGATATATTTATTCGTGTTTTCTTTCGTAAAACCCTCAACCAGTATGTAAGAGTACTTTTCATGGATTTTCGGAATGCTCTTGATTTGATCAGCTCCAAAAGGACGTGAACTAATGAGAACGGATGTGTCAATGAATCTCTCCCTTCTTGCGATCGAGACGATAGCAAGTTTACGGTTTGAACATTTCATGTCCATTTTAGCCTCGTCCAGCCCGTCCAGTAAGATCAGAACTTTCCTTTGATTCTCCTTGATGTATTCATCAATCCATTCCCCTATAATCTTTGTGTCATCTGGGAAATGATTCAAAACGATATCACCAAAGAAGGGGCTATCTTCTATGTCTCGAAATGATTCGTGAAAGAGAAGAGTGATATCTTGGAGACATTTATCCATCGCCCAATCGAGGGCTATTTTTGCAAATAAGGTCGATTTGCCCACACCAGCTTCTCCAAGAAAGGCTAACCGTGTTATGAATCCTTTCTCAGTCTTTTTTTGAATGAGACTGAACAGATTCTCATATCGAATTTCTTTTTTCTGATCTCTTGTACCACCTAACATTAAAATGAGACTGACGAAGATATGCTGCAGCCATGTGCGAGATTCGGGGTCCATAGGAGATACTTTGACCTCGCTAAATTCTTCGATATATCTAGCCTTTAACTTCTCTCTTAATCGTTGTACTTCTTCAGGAATCTCACCGTGTTCACCTGAAATTGAGAGAAGACCAGAACAAGATGATGACGAGCGTGAGGTCAGATATTAACAAAAATCTCACCGTATTACGAGGGGAGGGGGCTTGGGGCTAGCAGGCGCGTATCCAGGGGGCGGTGGGGGCGGTCGCCCCCCTCCCCCCTCCCCCCCCCAAAAAAAAAAAAAACGCCGGACAAAAAAAGAAAAGAAAAAAAGGATTAAGAGTCGAGAACGGCACAACGAATCGTCTTCTTTCTCTCATAATTTAATGAATCGTCAAAGCTTCCGCGCTTTGCGCGGGAGGGGGGGGGGGACCGAATTCAGACAAGGATTAAGAGTCGATCGAAAATGGTACAACGAATCGTCTTCTCTCTTTAGGAAGGGGAACTTGATTCAAACAAGGATTAAGAGTCGAGGACGGTACAACGAATCGTCTTCTTTCTATAATGAAACGTCAAAAGAAACTGAAACGTCAATGCCTTCGAGCTTCGCCCGGGAGAGGGGGGGGGGGGGGAATTCCCACCTTCTTGCACCCATCCCCCCCCCCCCTCTGTAAGTGATTCGCACGCTCCGCGTGCTCACTACCGCCCCTCTAAAATGAATTCCTGGCTACGCGCTTGGGGGCTAGACAATTTTGTTCACGCCTTCCTAAAATAAAGTGCAAAAACGGAGAAATAAGAAAGGGCCTTCCTTCTACCACAATTGAAGTTATGAGTTTATTGATTTAATCCAATTCATATACGTTCAATCCATTTTTGCAGACATTGTTGTTAGCCATATAGCCCTTCAAACCAAATCATATTATTTTTAATTTGTATGTTTCTTATACACAGATCACGTTTTTGTCCTATATCGGTTCGTGAAGTTTCTTCGAAAACAGAGGGAATATAAGCGACATCAGTGAAAAATTAGGGGGCATCTGGCAACCCATCCTGACGTAAATCTTTGTTAATGATTTGTGTTTTGCAATGTCCAGTCATACTAATGACAAAATTTGAGTCAGAGTTAATGTGTAAGCAAATACAGACAGAACAGTACCGGCTAGACCAAGTCACATCTGCTTAATTATTTGGTTCTTTTTTATGCTACGTGTGGATACCCAAGACACGATTTCTGAACACTGTTACCAGGCGCGAATCCACGGGGGGGGGGGGGGGGGGGGGGGGGGGGGTGGCCTGGCCAATTTGTTTTCTTTTTCAAAAAAGATGGTAATCATTAAAAAATAAAAAAATAAATTATTTGTATTCATTTGTTACCTAGTGCTCACACTAAACCCTCCCCCCCCCCACTGAGCGAAAATAACAAAATTTGAGTGCTCACTTACCCTAAGTAAGTCTTAGTAATGGGGTTCATAACTTGCACCCCCCCCCTTTCGTGTGACATGCCAATCCACCCTTCCTAGTTAAAGATAATTTGTCCAGGGGCGTCGCTAAAGGGGGGGGGTGGGGGAGGTCCGAGGACAACTCCCCCGAGGACTACACCCCCCCCCAGGACAATCATCCCCCGAGGATTTTGCAACACTCTGACGTATAGTGCGAGCTTCTCTCCAAATTGCTATTTACAGAAATTGTATAAACTTTCATTTTCTTAACATTTATGAAGTTCAGTATAGTCTCATCAAATTATTCAATTCGACGTGGGAGGGGGGGGGGGGTGGTGGAGGCTCCCAAATTTTCCCATAGTTCTTCCACCGGGTAAAGTAGGCCTACCGATATTACATTTCTTAGAAATAAAACAGTACGTTGTGCGCAGATGAGTACGCGTTAAAGCCTCCCCAACAATGGCCTAACAATACATTTAGGATGTAAGATTTAATATGCATCCTCTGTAACTCTTCTAATCAGCTGATCGTGTATTTGTTTTTTAATGTATAATGGCCTTGATCCATGATCCAAAATTAAGGTTTTCTTCACGTTATATACAGTGCGTCCCACAAAAAACAAAATCGAGAATTATCGATGTTTTATTATAACTTAATCACAATTGTAATAAAAATAATAATAATAATAACAACATTTATAATGCGCACATATCACCCCAAGAGATGCTCAAGTTGCCTAACAAGGTAAGTACATTAAACTTAAGAGAACAAAATAATTTAACATAATTAAATATAATTCAACAACGTTAATTACATCAGATTGTGAAATACACTACGAATTTTAATAAACGTTGCCTTATAGGGGCACCAATGAGCCTGGGGGTGGTACGCTTAGCTGGCCCCTCATGAATCCTCAAAAAGGGGCTTCCCCGACTCTCACCTGGATCGACTAGCTCAATTGAGTTGCGACCCGGAGGTGGACCACCCAAGGCTTATTTGCGAGGTCCCTCAGGTTGGATCAAGTGAGTCAGTAGTACACCTCCTCACCGCCCAACCTACGTTAGCGTAAGAGGGTCCTCCATCATCCTTTTTAAGTCTATTACCTGACGAGCCACTCATATGATGCATATTTCACGCATGAGTGATTAAAAGCAATTTGAGAGGGAAACCAAAAATTCATTTGGCAGACGGTATCTGAATTTCAAAGAGAAAGTCACATTTCTAGAAAGTTCATTTTCTGCCCTTTCATATGACACCTCAATCAGCAAAAATGAGCCAGAAAAAACAACGTTCTGTATGTTTAAAGTAATGCTTGCAATTCCATAATTTGATTAAACGAACTCGTTTCACTGGCTGCCTGCTGTAGCAACAAACAGAATTGATAAAAGACTTAAAGGCCAAGTCCACTTCAAAAATAAATTACTTTCAATAGAAGCAGAAAAATCAGACAAACCAATAAAAAAAAAAGTTTGAGCAAAATCGGATAACTAATAAGAAAGTTATGAATTTGTAATGACATGAAAAACTTTGAAAATCACAAGACAAATTGCAACTCACTCATGAGTCTGTGACGTCATGTCCTCACTATCCACTAATTATTTTCTCTGTATTGATAATATAAATTTTCCTTTTTTTCTCCCTAAGAATCTTATTTCTTCACACCAGCATCCAAGTTAGATGATACTTATATGTTTTGTATGAATGCACTGATATAAAGTAAAACATTTTCCAGTTAAATCATGAAAAATTTGAATTTTCATAACTATTTATATTAAAAAAAAATATAACAAATTATGAATGTATTAATACTCAGAAAATAGTATCAATTCTTCAAAGTTCATGAAAGATTTTGTGAAATGTCATACACCCAATATGATACAAATCATTTAACCTGGGCAAAGGCATGGGGAAAACAAGTTTTAGGGGATAAAAAGGGAAATTAATGGGATTAAAGTAAATAAAGCAATCGATAAATAGTGAAGACATGACGTCATAAACTGAAAACCATATTGCCATTCGTGTTGTGATACTCATTGTTTCATAGTTTTACATACTTTAAACAAATCATAACTTTCTTATTAGTTTTCCGATTTTGGCTCAAACTTATTTTGATTGGTTTGTTCGATTTTTCTGCTTCTATTGAAAGTAAGTTATTTTTGGAGTGGACTTGCCCTTTAACTCCGTTTCGTTGAC